>JAWQFJ010002804.1:0-76782 GCA_034096865.1 Theodoxus fluviatilis
CCTCCGCTCGCACTCCCCCCCACTCGTTTGCCTCCTCCCTCCCCATGGACAAGCATAGAGCGAAACAGTCGATCTACAACAGGATCCAAATAGGATAACCATTCGGTGGGCCGGGTCGGTTCCCCGTTACCCGATAACGCACAGATAAACCCCCGGTGCACCCTAAACTAATCTGTCCGTCTTTCTGACTGTCTTTCTGATTGTCTGAATGGCGGTGAAAGTTTTGAGTTCGCTTGATGTGAGTGAACTTATTGTAACTGTGGCATGAAGAGGTGATTAGTGGATTAAAGGCACGAGGAATGCTTTGAAAGTCCGCCATCACTCTAACATCATGTTGCAAATTAAGGGGAAGGTGCAGTCCATGCATACAGTCAGTTGTTGGTTCTTAGTGAATGTTCCAGAGTCCTGTGTTACATGTACTTCTTGTGTTTATTGCAGCTTGGATCCCGATGGCCTTGACTGTCTTGTCAAATTCCTCAAGGTAAGTGTCTGCACTTTAAAGCACAGCAACATAGAGAGGTGGGGGAGAGGTGGACAGACAGAGACATGCAGACAGTCAGACACACACACTGCCAGACAGATAAATGCATGTCTGGTTTATAAAGTTTATTTGTAAGGAAATCTTGAATGGGATAATGTTTCTGCAAGTTGCTCATGAGATGCACATACTTGCATTCATATGGGCTTGCACATCAAGTACATTGGCATGCATTTGCACACTTGTACACAATTTTTCAACATTCTCATTAACTCATGTCATTGCTCTGTTTTCTACATCTTCTTCTGGTCAGATATATAATCTTGAAAGTGGCTGTTTTTCAAACTTGAGACTGTATTGTACACAAACGTTTTCTCTGATTGCAGTATGAGGCTCGGTTGCGAGTCTCGGCATCGGATGCCATGAAGCACTCCTTCTTCAACTCCTTGGGACCCAGTGTCCACAAGCTGCCTGACAGTGAGTGAAAAGTTCTCTGTAGATGGGGGAATGTGGGTCTTTCCAGTGGAAGGCATCCCCTGTGGGTAGGGGGTCAGATTATACCCACCACATCTCTGTACGTGATTTGTAAGAGGCGATATAACTAGGGGCATTATGACTTGATTTGCAATTACTCTAAACCATTCTAGTGGTTTTCATTATCAGTGGCCTTACATAGCCTACAAAGGCTGATAGGCTATAAAACTCCATCTTGTAGTGGAAGGCAGCCTGACCTGGTGCTTTCTTCTAGACTGACAGTATAGAAGCTTCCCATGTGGGCTGGAGGAATGCTTTGATGAAGAGATGGTTGCAGTGTGTGGGTCAATGGGATACTGAGGCCTTTGTTTCCATTTTGGATAAGTGGTACATGTACTGAAATGTGTTACGTAAACATTTAGATAAACTGTTTTGGTGCTGATATGCATGTATGTGGATAAGTGGTACATGTACTGAAATGTGTTACGTAAACATTTAGATAAATTGTTTTGGTGCTGATATGCATGTATGTGGATAAGTGGTACATGTACTGAAATGTGTTACGTAAACATTTAGATAAATTGTTTTGGTGCTGATATGCATGTATGTGGATAAGTGGTACATGTACTGAAATGTGTTACGTAAACATTTAGATAAACTGTTTTGGTGCTGATATGCATGTATGTGGAACACACTGAACAGATAGATTCATTCAAATATTCATTCACTCAAATATTCTCAAGAAACATGAATTTAAACTCTCCCGTGTTTAGGGTTGGAGTGATTATTATTGAACTTCTCCTTGTTCAAGGCATTTTGTTTTATTCTATATAGCACTGTCTTCCATGTGCAGAGTTTACAGCACACAATGTTTCCAGTTTTCTGTCTCCACTTGACTGTAAAGTATGAGGGACTATTACTGAAATTCATTCACACTGTGTTTTACACTTGAATCAAATACAGGACATGTTCTCTCTTTTTTTTTTCCTCATGACTCATCCTTGACTTACTCTCAAAACGTGTTTGCAATGTCATTGCAGCTGTCTCAGTCTTCACCATCTCTGACATCTCTCTCCATCGAGACCCCGGCATGAGGTCATCGTCACTAGCTACAACAGGTGGGCATCGCCAGCACTCTGTTGTGTACCAGCTAGTGGTGTTCCCATGTCCTCTCTTGAATTTTATGTGTGTGTGTGTGTGTGTGTGTGTGTGTGTGTGTGTGTGTGTGTGTGTGTGCGTGTGCCTGTTGTTGTTGCTGTCTGTTTGTGTGTTGAACCACCTTTTCAGACCGTTCATTCACCAGCTTGCATACCTTTGTTTATCAGTATTTCTGCCTTTTCATTTTTCTGTCCTTCATTCAGTCCATCCTCTGTTAGTTTATGTGGGTTTTTAATTTATTTTTTTATTGTCGTTTTGTGTTTGTTTCTATTTGTACAGCAGTTATTGGTTTCTCTTTACTGCTATATTTGTCTCCTTTTTCTGCCTCATTTCTCAATCTGTCATCTATGTCTGTCTGTCTCTCTCTCTCTCTCTCTCTCTCTCTTTTTCTCTGCCTGTCTCTCTCTCTCTCTCTCTCTCTTTCTCTGCCTGTCTCTCTCTCTGTCTCTCTCTCTCTGGTCTCTGTCACTCTCTCTCTCTCTCTCTCTCTCTCTCTCTCTCTCTCTCTCACACACACACACACACACACACACTCTCTCTCTCTCTCTCTCTCTCTCTCTCTCTCTCTCTCTCTCTCTCTCTCTCTCTCTCTCTCTCTCTCTCTCTCACACACACACACACACACACACACACAATATGCATGCACATTGATTTATGGAGAAGTAGAATATCAAGCAGTTGCTGTTATGGATCTATGAAAAAAGGAGGCCTTCTTTTCTGGTGTTACAGCTAAGCTTTGCTTGAGTCCAAAAGCAATAACTTGCTGCAGAGAAAGTGCAGTGCATGGCTACAGTGAGAAGGAGATGTACTGCTGTTTGCCAGTCTCCTGGCTCTGCTACAGTGCCCTAATGAGAGGGATGTGGGCTCAGCCTAGAGATGTGTACTGCCGCTCTTTTATTACCACCAGTCCCATGCACATTTACAAAAAGTCATTTTGTAACCAGTGCACTGTATTTTTTGCTTTGTCATGTTTTCATCACACCATTCTGTGAGTTACGCCATGTTTCATATGCACGCGTTTTTGATAGGTACCTGATTGAAAACATGTGACCATCTTGTTCCAAAATTCGGTTTTACTCGGTCAGTACACGTCGGTCAAGAGAAATCAACCCCCATATTCATCCTGCTGTGAAATTTGTGACAAAACAAGGCTAAAGTTGAAAAAAATGACAAAATTAGATGTTGCAACCACAACATCATTTATTCATTCATACTTATTCCAGGAAAAAACAACAACAGCGCGATCATAGAGGAAATCTTAAATCTTTTAACAGTAATGCAAAGTTAAGAAAAACTAAATGTGACTTAGTGTGAAAAGGAATTTTCTCATCGATTGCTTGAAAACTTCTTTGATGATGTTTAGCCTTGTTTCTCATGCATGGTAACATTTTACTTCTCTCTAACCAACCTCATGCCATTCACAAGGAAGTTTTGTCATGGAAATTAGATATGCATAATAGTAATGGTACATATCTTGTGTGCTTTTCTAGTGATCAAGAATTCATGAGAAGGACAAAGGAATGTTATTCACGTAGTTGTTGATATTTATATATCTTGTTGTGAAATATAATAGCTATATATTTCTCTTCTTGTCATCTAATTGTCATCATAATTTTTTCAAGGCAAGAAACAAGAATGCAAGTCTCCTGTGCCTTTCTGAGCCATTTTCTGTCATTTTTACCACTTTTCTGCTAGCTTGATCACAAGGCTCTTATCAGGGTTTGTTAGCCTTTGAAACTTAATAATTATCTGTTCCTTATGGATTTTTTTTTCCACATAGAGTTGACATTTATTTTCTATGGTATAATTGTGTTTGCTTACACTGCTTTTCCTTTGTGTTACAGGGAATAGACGACGTCAGAGTATGCTGTTCTAGATGTGGGAGAAGGGGTGTGTTCACGCTGCATGCATCTGGAAGCCCTTATTCAAGGAAATACGTGGGAAGGCTGCAGGACAGGGGACTGGAAACACTTCCAAGAACTCCTCGGCATGTTGCCCACCTCAAGTTTCATCTGTCCGCCTGGTCATCACACCTGTCCACCCTGTCATCACATCTGCCTGCCTCGCCATCACACCTGTCTGCCTCGCCATCACACCTGTGCCCCTCACAGCAGCAGAGACAAGAGGAAAGGACCAATGCAAGCAGACTTGTATTGTGCTCAGATCTCTCCCTCTGTGAATCCTTTAAATCTCAGACAGGCAGACATGTATGAATTTTCCTCCTGGCTTCAGTGCTCTGTATTGTACAGTCATCAGGAGGAAAAGGGAGGGAGAGCATGCATTGTTGTTCATGCTATGAGCATAGACATTGCATTGTGAAGTATCACCACGCCCCAACACCTGCTCTGCCAGGGTCTGTTGGGAGCAAGCAAGCTGAGGCCTGCATTGGACTGAACTGAAGTGGCCTCCACTTAGCTCATGGATGGATTACAGCTGTGTTGCCTTGGAAACGGAGTTTCCAGACTGCTGTTTTCTGTGTGGAATGCTGACTTGGCAGCAGTCTTCAAGAAGTTGCAACTCTGTCATGCAGCTCCCATTGCTGCTTCTTTTCCTTCTACTTTCCTCCTCACCACCACCTCACCCCCCACCCCCACCCCCACCCACCCTCATCCCCACCCACCCTCATCCCCCTAATCCTCTGCAAACCCATCCCTTCCTCTGTCCATTCATCCCTGATCAAAGTGACAAATGTATTGGGAGCGTCATCAGTCATTGTTTGTTCCATCACGTCATCCATTATTTATTGACCATAAAGGATGTGTATACTTATATTTTCTAATGTGTAAAAAGGACTTCATACAGATGAGTCATATATTTAGATCTGAAACCATGGACTATTCTATACTTGATACCTGTACACCAATGACACATATTGGACGGTTGATGTTCTCTCATCATATGGAGTGGGTACTCAATACAAATCATAAAGTGATGTTGGAGCTGGAGTCACACAATCTTCAAATCTAACTGGAGATGTAGTTGCTATATGCAGAGTGCTCAATTCACACATATCAAGTCATCTCGTGTATCTCTGCATGCATTCTTATCGCGTTTGCTGTTTTCCATTCAAAATTGGAACTGGAAATTCTTTTACAGAGTGGACTTAGGCCTGGTTCTTTGTGTTCTGCTCTACATCTGCTCTCTCTGTTTTTGCCCCTGTCTCTTAACCTGGAAAAAATACACAGTAGATTAGCACATGGATATGTATACTTACCCACACCATACTACCCAAGTATACTATGAACTGATGGTCTTTCCCAAAGCTGAGCTCCCAATGAAATTTCTTTACTTGTATCACTTGGATTGGTGTAACTTGGAATTCTAAGCCTTTCTCCACCCCAGGACTTCATGCTCTAAAATGAGTGGTTTACCTTGCTGCACTACATGAAGAACTGTACTGAATTGCTGAAAATCCTGCTGCAGTTGAACATTTTGAAGCAACTAGTATGGAAAGGGACTTGTGTGTGATTATTTGACAATTCTTGCAAAAATGTTTTAATCTCTGCCTATACTCCTTTGCCCCAGTTTGTATTGACAACTCCATTGTTGACTTGCCTTGAATGATGTTTATCATCCTTGCTTGTAGTAATGGAGTTGTTGTGCAGATATCTGCTTGGCATTTCCTTTGGTCCCTGGCAACATAGACTGGACTTATAGTCATGGTTTTTGTTTGACCTAAGGTTGCAGCTGGCTGCAAGCATTAGGCATGCCCTCAATTTGGCTGTTTAATTTTTCATTTTATTTTGTCTTTGTTATTAGTATTGTTTTGCTTTTACTAGTATCACTTTTGCTTGAGCTGCTTTGAAATAATATCCCCAGATTTTATTATTCTGCAAAAATAGATTTACATTGTCTTATATTGGATTTATCTCTTTTTGTGTTGACAGTGTTTTGTTTACAAAACCAGTGCTTACAATTACAATGCATTGACTTTCACCCGGTTGCATGAGCTTGCCATGGGCAAAGTGTCTTGTGATCAAGTTTCTAGAACAGAGGCTGTCTTACTTCCTCATGGAGGAGTCTGAACATGGTGGGCCAGCTATGTATGAGACTGCATGGCCAGGTTGCTGTCAGCCCAGGCACTGCCCCGCACTCGCTCTGGAGGCCCAGGCCACCAGCTTCCTCAGCTGGCTTTGAAAAGGCTCTAGCAATGAGGAAGTCAGCCTTGACCTCTCTCTTCAAGGGCCTAGCTCAAGCTGATGTATTCTTGACCTGTTTATTCATCAACCTCAAAGGTTTTTGTCTGCTTGAGTTTGCTCGTATGTGTAATTATTGTATCATATTACGCACAAGATGAAAGAGATGGAGGGGTATATAATTTCTCAAGTCTTTTATGAATCTGTTGGAATCTCAACACTACTTCCATCACCCAGGTTTGCATCTTCCCATCTTTTGTGTGTATATAATGGTCTTTTCGTCATCACAGCCATTCAGGATGTAAGGTCCAGACACTCACACGGGTAAGGGCTCAGCAACCAGGCCGCCGTTTCATGTTCATTTGCACCCAGCAAAATTCCAACCAGTTCTCTGTGACTACATATGATGGGTCTCATTGGGGAAGCTGCTTTCGTGTGCGTGTACTAGAGGGGACTTGGCATCCCCCATTAGTGTCAGTTGAGGTGTAAACAAAGATGTTAGCTAGTTCATTCATCAGTTTGTACCATATATGGAGTAAAGGACCAGATTTTAGTTCACACCGAGTTCTTGACAATTCAGGTGTTGGCCATGAAAACACTCTGCGCTCTAAAGTAGCTGTCAGTTTTTCAAGTGAAAGTATATCTTTTTTCTATTTTTCCCGCCAGTATAGGTGGGGTAAGAAATTGAGGTAGTTATTAAATTCAGTATGAGAGAGCATTTTTTCACCTTTAAAACATGAAATAAATTTAATCAGGTTTCCTTTTTCCCAAAGCTGTTGAGTTGAGACTAAGTCAGCTTTGCATGGTGTTAAAGCTATGCTAAAGCTGAACACACAGTGTCATAACCACGTCTCTGGCTGTCTTGTAATGGTGATGGTGGTTGAGTTTACTGGACATTGGCGTTTAAATTTTGAACTTGTGTTGTTTTATGTTCATCCATGACATAATTAATTTGGTCACGATTTTGAAGATGTTCATTGATTCGTGTACATTGACATCAGCAGCAAATGAAGGAACACATTTTTCGTCTTGTGCAAACTGATTCCGTTGTTACCATGATTCATTATCATTTTGTAATGTATTGAAATAATGCATCAACAATATTTTCATCCCAGATTATAATGGGAAGGAGAAGTTCTTGTGGTTAAAAAAAAAATCAAGCCAAGACACAATGTGTCTCATTCAAAGTGTTGACTGTTTTGTGAAACCGTCATGTGGCTTTGCTTGAGCTCTGGTAAGCAAGGACTACTTTCATGTGCTCTGTCAGTCTGCTGTCAGTTTAACCATGTGTTGATGGGGTTCAATGATCTATCTTAACAAGTGTGTAATACCAGACGATGAATTGAAGTAGTCATGACTAGGCTTATGCATGGAGCTCTTGGGCAGTGTAGCAAGACCCTGCCCTGTCCATACAATAGTGATGCTGCCTCTGCAATTCAGCGCCAACTCTGCTTGCCTGTAAGTGCCCGCTGGTGTCTGTCTTGGAACCTACAAAGGCCATGTAGTTTTTGTAAATGTCTTCGTTTGTAACATACCAATATACTTACACAAGCTGTACTTGCATTTTCGCGTGAAAGGCTTCCTATTGCAAATGATGTGAGAAATTTATTAGAAAATTTTCCCATGATTAGGAGGATCTGTCTCGTTGCCAGTGCTACATTGGCCTGGTTGCCGAGACTGGTTAGTGCCAAAATCTGATTGGTCAACGTTGCTGATGCAGACGTGTTCTCCAGTGCACAAGCTTGTGATTTGCATATCCACGCGTGCACACAGATGTTCACTCAGCCATACATGCAGTGTTCCAAATGGGTCAGTGAACAATAGACAAAATAAGCAAGTTCCTTGCCAGTACACATACAGCAAACAGACACACACATTTGAAGACATGCACATACATTCAGACACTGAAGATAACAATGAATGTACCCACCTCTAGTAAGATTTGCAGTCTGGTATTAAGCCAGGACATATTTGTCACATACAGATTCCATTTTCCCCCTTATTTTGTGATTTTATTAAAAGCAACATTCGAAGAAAAATGCTGCTGCCAGTGCCAACTACTGCTGCTGGAATGAATGTGGAATGCAGCAGGCAAAAGATTCTCCAAACTAGGCCAGTTCTCTCACTACACAGAGCTCCAGGCTGTTTCTCCATGACAGGACATGCTGTGGGTGCAGTAGTCAGCACTAGGGAAACGTGGCTGTGGCAACCCATATCTGCAGACTTTCACTCCACCCAAACACCAGATGAAATACTAGTAGTCATCATGACTGAATGCTTTCAGCATGCTGTGCTGTATACTGCTTTGAGGACTTATCCCCCCATTATGTTCTAGGGGTTCCTGACTCCACTGGAAAGTGTCCGGGCATGGAACCACTTGCTGTAGAAACGGAAGGAGTTGTTTGAATCTTATTCTGGTCATTACAAAACTAATTGTCTCAGAATCCACCATCTCTGGAGAGTAGGCAGAGATCTTTGTTGACTTTGTTTGAGTAGTTGTCATTATGCATGTACATACTTTGCTTTTATGCATCTTAGTTTTTAAGTGTTCTGTGCAATCTTAGAATAACAATGATGTAATAATTACAGAAGCCTTAAAATGTGATATAGTGACTCCACAAATATACAGTTTAGGTGCTAGGAAGGCAAAAATTTATCAGTTCAAAATTGCAGGCAACTGGTAATAAATGTTTGTATGTAATAAATTGGTGGCGTTGTTATCTGTGCATGTATCAACTCATATTGCCAATATTTAAAGAAAAGAGAAAGAATTGGTTAGCATTTGCAGTGAACCAAAGGAAACCCTAGGGAAACGACACATGTTTTCTTTCTTGGTGCCGACTGGTTGCAAAAAAAGGGATCCACAGATAGCATGGATGCTGGAGCTTTCAATGAAATTACATTGTAATTCTATGCTGCTTACATGGCCCAACATTAGGAAAAAGCTCATTTACTCTGTGCTATTAATAGAATATTCGGTTAACTTCTCCTTTAGGAAAAACTTGTTGAGAGAAAGGTAAAATGGTCATCCTTAGCTGCAGTACAAAGACATTAGGAAGCATAATCTTGGGACATTTGGCATCAACATGGACTCCTGGGATGCAGCTGTCTCAGACAGATGCATCTGGAGACTGGCAGTGCAGAGGCGCCTGTCCACTGCCAAGATGGTTTCATGTGACTCCATTACTTCGTGATATTCAGTGGCTTCCAGTTAGCCTGCACATGGAATTCAAGACTCTTTCCATAGTCTTCAAATATCCAACAGGTCAAGCCCTGGCCTACCTCATAGACCTCATCAAGAAGCATGAGCCCATGAGTCTTCAGTCTTCAGACAGAAGACTCCTCACAGTCCTACAATCAAGAATGAAAACTTAGTGACCAGTCCTTCAGTGTGGTGAAATCAGTTTCCCAAGTCTCTAAAGTCATCTCCATGTTTGACCTCTTTCAAAGCTGGTTTTCAAACTCATCTCTCTTGTCTCCATGATGTTGCGCCATGAGTATGTTCTTGTAATGTGATAAGTGGCACCCGATGGATGGATGGATGGAGTTTTATGGCCTATCAGCCATTGTAGGTTATATAAGGCCAAGGAAGACAAGAAGGGGATACGACTCACATGCTTGACCTTGACCTTTATATGACCTTGACCTTCAAGGTCAAGGTCAAACAACTAAACCTACCAATGACATCATACACTAAGAAATGCTTTACACATTTTTCCTACCAAAATACATGTGACCTTGACCCAAGGTCAAGGTCATCCAAGGTCATGCAACACAAAGCTGTTAATTCAAGACATAGGAAGCACAATGGTGATTATTGGCACTTTCTACCATGAGATATGGTCACTTTTAGTGGTTCACTACCCCATTTTGGTCACATTTCATAAGGGTCATAGTGACCTTGACCTTGATGATATGTGACCAAATGTGTCTCATGATGAAAGTATAACATGTGCCCCACATAATTATTAAGTTTGAAACAGTTATCTTCCATAGTTCAGGGTCAGGGTCACTTCAAAATATGTATACAATCCAACTTTGAAGAGCTCCTGTGACCTTGACCTTGATGCAAGGTCAACCAAACTGGTATCAAAAGGTAGGGATTACTTTGCCCTATATATCATATATAGGTCAGGTATCCAATCTCTAAAACTTCAGAGAAAATTGAGAAAATGTGAAAAATGACTGTTTTTTAGACAACATTTATGGCCCCTGCGACCTTGACCTTGAAGCAAGGTTAAGTCACTATGTATGTTTTTTGAGGCCTTGTCATCATACACCATCATGCCACATTTGGTATTGATAGACTTAATAGTCTCCGAGAAAAATCCAACATTAAAGTTTTCGGACGCCCGGACGCCCGGACGGACGAAAAGGGTGAGTACATACTCACTTTTGCTTCGCATGTGAGTCAAAAATCACTTGAGTTCCAAGTAAGCGCAATTCAAGTCACGTTGGCCCTATTTATTCGCCTCTTACAAATCGCGTAGGGAGACGTGGTGGGTCAATTCTTACCCTGAACTCACAGGGGGAAGTGGCACCCAAAAAATGATAATCCATACATACATAGTTTAGTCACCCAAGTTTGAACAGTCAAATCTAGACCTGTCTTCGTGAAGAAAACAACCTTGCATATGCACAGGGTGATCTTTTGCCTGCCATAGAACTTGCATCCCTGAACATCCATTTAGGATAAAACATGAACAATAGTTTCAATGTATAATCCAATGTCACTCTGCAAAGCTGAACTTATGAAAACCCCAGAACAAAGTATTGGGCAAGTGTTCGGCAATCAAGATGTCTGTGTGAATTATACACAAGCACTTGTGTGCTTGCCCTTCCTTAGGCCCCCTCTTTTTCCTGTCTCCTTTCATTAGTCAACAAGATGTGGAGGGCACTGCATGTGCACATGGATGTGTGAGTGTGTGTGCACTTGTCTGACAGGCAATCAATCCTCTTGATGTGCCTTGATTACCTCCTGCCAAGGATGGATGGATGGAGTTTTATGGCCTATCAGCCTTTGTAAAGCTATGTAACGCCACTGAACACAAAAATCACGAGAAAAGTTTATAGCAATCGAAAATCAGGTCATGATGTCCCTATTGATTCCTCTCTTATGAATTTCGTAGGGAGATGCAGTGGGTCAATTCTTATCCCGTACCCACAAACACCAGATCCCACACAGCATTTTAATCTCCTCTTCATACAGTGCAATTCACTGCAGATTTCCATCAGATGAAGCCATTACTGTGATAGGATGAGTTTACACTTCAGTCAGGCTTTGCAGCTCTCAAAAGGTTTGCATAGGGTGCTTAACATCCTTGACCTAATTCTGTGCTTGCTGGACTTGAAAATATGTTTTCTCTTCTAAATCCTGTATGAAAGCCCCAATAAATATTGCTGCCACCTCTTTGGGCGAGGCCCCACCGCATCTGCATGTGTGTGTTGTAAAGAGGCCAGTAACTAGGGAAATCAGGACTGAACTTGTTCTTCCTCTAACAAATTCCTACTTTTTTCATGATTAATGGCCTTAATTTAAATAGCCTACAAAGGCCGAGAGGTCATAAAACTCCATCCAACCATTCTTTTGGTTTGGACTCACAGATGTTGCTGTTCCAAATCTATCAGCACTGGCAAAAGTCACAGTAATTTGACACCCTAAAAACAAGTTCACACTTCAGAGTCAATTCCCTTTCATTTATTGATTTCTTTTCTTCCACAACTTCTAACATGATCACAAGCCAGGATTCATGCTTCAACTTTATTCTGAGTTAACAGAAAAGCAAAACTTAACTATTAAAAACTTACAGCAATGTCATTTGCATTTATAAAATGAAGTGAATGAATCCTCACACAAGTGTATTATATGGATTATGAATGGTGTTGCAATGAAATGGGGCTGCCAGCAACACTTGATATTACACTTTGACCACACCGAAGAAATTCACTCACACCTCCAACTGACTCGCCACATCCATTTAGTTCCACATCCATTCAAATAAGCTGCTGCAGTCATGACTTCAAACAAGGGCACACAGTACACTTACAGTCCTCCTTACATGAAACAGCACACATAAAACACCAGTTATGGTGCTTCTAAATATTGTCCAGTCCAAACATTTCCAAGGTGACTTATGTGACTGGCACATTTCACTTGGCATCCAGAAACTTGGCTGCAGGCAACTCCAAAACAGGAACGATGGTTTGGAGATGCAGCCTAGAACATAGTCGAAGTCTTTGAGTGAGGCTCATGCAATCCAAGGAAATGGAAGGGATGCCAAGAACTGAAACAAATTCAACTTGTCATTCTTTCTCTCCTTTGCTTTCTACCTGCTGTAACCCATTCTACTGTCCCTCTGGACGAACGACACTTCATCTCTGGGGTCACTCATTCCTCAGTGGGCAACCGCATTCAGGGGTTCTGCCCGAATGTTGTTGAAGTCAAGAGAGGAATCTGTTTCTTCATCGATTTCTCCAATGATGACACTGCAAAATCACAAAATCACATCAGTTTAGGGTGCATCAAAACAAGAATTACAATGTCAGTGATTTGCACAGGCAACATAAGTGACTGGTGAAAGTGTCTACATTTTTTAAAGTCAATGGAATGCAACGAAACACCTAACATCAAAGTACCAACACACTGAATGATCTCTGTAGTTGTACATCTTATTCACTGTGTCAATAATCATACATTCTCACTTTTAACAAGTCAGAAACTATTTTTAAAAAACACTGCCATTAGCCTTGTGAGTGTCAAGAACTGATTCGATTAGCATTTTAACCCTCACCAGAATGTCAGGATCAATCTCATCCATTTTTGGATTAACTGATTAAATAAAATAAAAACAGGGCAAAGAGCAAGTTTAAAGGCTTCTTTCATTGGGTTGCCTAAAGCAGAAGGAAATGGAAACTGCCATGAATTGATCCATTGAGGGAGAGTATCATATCATGTGTTCTAGTTCAGTCATCCTCACACAATGAAAATATGACAACATCCATCCCTGTGCACAACATCTTTCAGTTATACTCTTCAATATCAGGACTTCTTAGATGCAATGAGACTGATGATAATTTCAACAGATACAAAATAGGCTGATGCACACGTGTCACACACACACACACACACACACACACACACACACACACACACGTACATTAAATAATATCTAAGGAAGTCTACCCTTCAAAACAACTAGCATTTCACATTTCGATCCTTTATGTAGACTGCTAGGTTGTGTTTACAGAAACATCCATAAATGATGGTGGAGACCCTACTGAGTTACGTACACATTGTCTCCTCTCACTATGTACAGCCCAAGCAGCACTTGTTCCATGCCAGTGGATGTGCTGAACACTCGCTCATGGCTCTCATCAAGGATCAGGTTGATGGTCTGGTCAAAGCCCTTCAGCGTCCCCTGTAACATGAACAGTCATGGTGCATTTTCAAAGCTGTTTGCAGTGTCTTACCAAAAAATGTACAGTTATCTTCAAAAGTCTTCCCACCTCTGTTGTATTGCGCTTAAATCAACCTGGTAAGAAAGGAGAGAGTGAGAGGCAGATAAACCCTCAGGCGGATGGACAGATGGACGGACGGATGGATAGATCAATGGATGGATGGATGGACAGATCAATGGATGGATGGAGCATAAGGGCCTATCAGTCATGTAGGGTATATATGGTCACAACATTAATAAGAATACTAAATTCTACTAGATACAATTGTTGGCATCCAAGATTGCCTCAAGAGAGGTATAGAAAAAGATTGAAGACATAATTATGATAGGACTCAAAGAAGGGGGTAAAACATAATTTTTAGAAAAATCTTATATCACAGCAAAGGAATGTGTCAACATTTCTGAAAGACTGTTTAACCCATCCCATAATGTGCAAGTCAGGGAGACTCCACCAGAATGTGCCTCATGGTGAGCACTCCAGTGGAGGCTCCGACTACAACAAATAGGACAGGGTCAGGATGGATGGATGGAGTTTCACGGCCTATCAGCCTTTGTAGGCTATGCGAGGCCATCAAGCATGAAAATCACTAGAAGAGTTCCAAGTAAGCGCAATTCAAGTCACGTTGTCCCTATTTATTTCCCTCTTACGAATCTTGCTAGAGGGTCAGGACGGAATGGCCGATCCGGGAACAGCACAGCACCTCTCCTCTTGTGGTGAGTGGCAGGGGAACAAGTTGCTCACCCCACCAGACAGACAGACCTTTGGTTGAGCTGCAGGGGGAGGCCCTCAGAATCAAGCATCAAGCTTCTGTGCAGGCTGTGCTATTTATATTACATGAGGTATGCTGCCCAATAAAATTTGCCTTCAACTTAGTTCAAATCTCTCCAAGGCATCCTGCCCCCATCAGCTTCCTGCACAAAAAAGAAAGAGCCCCCACCATCCTGCAACCTGGCAATCAGCTGACATGTCAGGCATCTAGTAACTGTATTTCAATTGGCGAGTGAATGAGCTTTATAGAAATATCAGCTAGAAAACTTGCCATATTGTTGATGACTGCTTTCAGTAACTTTTGGCAAAGTGTGATAAATAATGGTTTGACATATTATTAGTGTTACTGTTAACCCCCTAACTGTTGTACACTATTTATTAAGTCTACAACATCAAACCACCGCACCATCAAGCTGGAGTACACTGATATTTTACTCAAGCAAATCATTTTTCAAAATGCTTCTTTAAAACTTGTTTATATTTACCACACATATTTAAGACCTTTACAATGGCAAACAGGGAAGGTTAACTGGTGAACTTTTCTCATTTTGCATAACAGAATGAAAGTATACATCTTACTCTTAGTACATGTACTGATGTAGTAAGTTTTGTTGACATCTATTGAATACTCCCCCATCCCCGCCACGCATTGGACATCGAAGCTGAAATTCTTTCATTATGATTGCCTGTAAAGGAAGAACAAAAACTCCCACACACAAAAATCATAATCACAATACTTACCACAATGATTCGTCCGTCAGCTGTGACCACGGAAACTGTTTCTAAAATCGTGTTAAGGAAATGGACTTGCAAAGAATCGTGAAAACACAAGGCTTTGAAAGGCACTGGATGTGGGCCAAAAAGTTAAAATACCATTGCAGAGACAAATAGCACGAGGGAGAAAAAATAGGCTCACAAAATGATGTTTGATATGTAACTGCAAGGCAACACATAAAGTGCCTAACCTGTAAATTGTAATGTCATCGTGTCATGAATGATGTTACACAGCACACGCTACGTACAAGAAGCGTTCTGTCGACGCACAGTATTTTGAGTGAGCACATCGACACGAATATTCAAACACGGCAAAAACAAGCACGAAGCGAAAGACAAAAGGATACTGTTCACATAACTCTCGATTCCAGATGCCATCTTTGCAAAGTTCGAGTAGCAGCAATGCAGAGATTCTACCGCTATCACCACGCACCGTGTTCGGAACGCTTCAATCGCGCCTTCAACTTCGCATGTGCTTTCGCATTCAGATAACGCCGAATTTTGCGCAAACTAATTTGAAATATTTAGTATGCATACATTCATATTTTAATAATGTTTATTTATTTTTCTGAATGCTAAAGTCATTATTATGCCTTCCTTATATTTTTGAAAGCGCAAACGAAAATATAAATTATAGCTCGATGTTCTCAGAGCAACATGGCGGCCTAAAAGCCAAGGGCATGCCTTTTTAACCGTACTATTGTCTGTTCAAACGCTGTGTATGCCGTCACAGACTTCTGTTACCGTCAAAAATGAACACCCTAATCCAGTTATCTTTTCGATTTGTCAAAGGATCTGTTGCATCAAGTTTTATTTCAAGGTAACAACTCGTGCTTGGGTCTTCGGAGCGTCTGCTTCTGTTGACTGATCAGCAGATAATTCGGCTTCAGACCTCACGAAAAATTATTAGTAAAGTGTGTGTGTGTGTGTGTGTGCGTGTGTGTGTGTGTGTGTGTGTGTGTGTGTGCGTGCGTGCATGTGCGCGAGTGTGTGTGTGTGTGCGTGCACACTGCATATATGTGCAAACGAGCGTGCGTGTATATGTTGAAATATGTTCACTCAAGTCTCAACGTCGGTGGCACACTCGACTCGATCATCGACTATCATAAGACATGATAAGTATCATTGCACGAACTAGCCACGAATATATCCAAATCATGCAATTAGCCCCTGAACCTGTACTATGAAGGCTTGTACATTTTATATCACATCTGGTTCTTTTCAGCTGTGCACTATTGAGGAACTGGCATTGTCATTACCCTACCGACTTGTCTTAGTCTTGAGACGTTAGAATCAAGCTCTTCACATCTCTCTCCACAGATGCTTCCATGTCACGCCTGTGCAGGGCAGGCTGAGTGGTCGGGAAATTCTGGAAAAAATCGGGGTGGACCCTGACAAGTATACCACCAAGCCCTTGCCTTTCTTCAAGATGGGAGGCCGTAATGAGTATGGTATGCCAAGGTTTTTGACATACTTAGAATTAGATGTAGTGACCCTGAATTGTGTTATAAATGACAACTGTATCTCAGTTATTTAGTCAGGCCTCACAAATAGTAATTCTTTGCAATCATAGTCATGATACACAGACTGAGTATTGTGCTCTGATAAGTTTTGTCAAGAAGGCACCAGATTTTATTAAATGCAAAAGTTTAAAGGGAATAAAAAGTTTTGTTGAAATAGAATTAAGCCTTTAAGGATTTATAGTTTAGCTAAGAATGTTAGTTTCTGAAACTGTTGTTAAGGTGTTGGTGTATTGATTATAAGAGAAGAAATGAACACAAACACAAAAAAGATCAAATGTGGTTTACTTTTGTCTCATTGTATGCTGAACCATCTGGGTATGAAACTGTACCCATTAAAGACAACTTGTGACAGCTGCATATCAAATAGAATGACTCTTTCTTGAAAAAGTGCATTTGATTTGTTTCACTGTTCACTACTGTATTTGTTATTACTAATGTGATGTGTTTTCAGGAAGAATAGAGAACCATCGGGAAGGAGGGGGTCACAAGAAACTCTTCAGAATGGTGGACTTCAAGAGGCCGGGGCCAAAGGACAGTGCAGTGGAGGAGCGAGTGGTGTATGTGCGCTATGACCCTTGTCGCACCGCCAACATCGCCCTGGTGTCGGGCAGGGAGCACAAGCGCTACATCCTGGCATCCGAGAACATGAAGGCAGGAGACATCATCAAATCCACCAGCCACATCCCTCGCATTGCTGGTAAGTCTTGGGCCTCAGTTGACACTGTAGTGCTGTGGTGCAGTGCAATGCAATGTTTTGTATTATTACAGAACAGTGCAGTGCAATAAATTAGTACTCTTTTCAAAGAAATACAACAGGCAGAGAAATGCTGGGTGAACATGTTGTTATAAAGGTAAAGTTGTGGTTTTATATAGCAACTCATCACCCGTGTCTAGGTCTGAAACCGCTTGACACTTTACCCCCTTATCACTGGGCAGCTTGACCAATCCTCCACTGATACCTCAAAACAAACATAGTGACAAACATTTAAGATGTGCACAGTCTGGTACCAGCACCAACTCCACTCCCTGGGGAGTATTCCAACCGGATGCTGGCTCATGGGTGCATACAAGGGTTAATCACAACAATTTGTCTACATTGCCCTCTCATGTACCTGGTTGTACTCCTGGGTGGGTAGAAGCAATGCTAGTTAAGCATCTTGCTCAAGTATGCAACTCTGAAAACCATGCAGCTTCGAACACTATACTCACTAGCTGCAAGCAACTACAGGCCAAACTCTCTAACCACTCAGCCATAGTCATGTGACTTTTTGGAACATTTGTTCTTGTTGCATGTATGATTTGACTGCTCTGCAAATCCTTGTCAATTTTTCTGGAAGTCCTTTGTTGTTGTTTTCAAGGTAGTATGTGGAGGGTTGAGGGATTGGTGGTAAAGATAGAAAAAAGGAAATAAGTGTCTGTCAGCCTATGTTTATCCATATTTCAGGTAATTTTACAGCTATTTCACGAAACGTTTTCTTTTATCATGCCCACATAGTTTCTGTTTTTATCATATGAAAATCTACTTGGGTTATGGTTCCACTGAAACAATATGCTGTAAAAAACAGTATTATAAAATTTTGTCAAAAATCATCACCACTTACATAGTTTGGAACTTCAGCCCAGTGGTTAACCCTCAGATTGCCACAGTCTGAAAATTCTGACTGCAACCGCAGAATGTCATAGTCCAGAATTTGTGACTGCGATGACAGAGCCACTGTCAACATTTTCACCCCTTGTCAGTACCTTCTCAAAGCTATAACTATCTATTGGTTCTATCAACTAATGAGAGCACAACATACATCAGAGCTGGTCTGTCATCAATGCCAAGGCACTTGGAGTGTGCCCTTTGTTGGTTATCACAGCACTCTGAGGGTTAAGAGGCTTGCCTGGGGTTACTTGGGGCCAACAGATGCAGTGTTAGAAGCTGCAAGGATATCAGAGTTGTTTTCTTCTTCAAGTTCAAGGTACATAACTCATGTTGCCTTTCCCTAGCCTGGTGTAAGATCATGTATCTTTGAAAGCAGTGAAAGTGTGTAATGAACCTATGTAATGAACCCTGATGCAGCAGTGAACCAGCCTTGGGTTGGAATGCTCCCCAGGGAGTGGAGATGGTGCTGGTACCAGACTGTGTACTGTTGTCATGAGCCAGAAAAGGAGTGATCAAATGGCCCAATAAACAGGGGGAAAAGCATTCAGCAATTTGAACCTGACTAATGGGTAAGAAGTCTCAACATGAAACCTCTATGTTTACCAGGGGATTTCTTGAACTGGCACACAAATTCAGGTAAATCTGTTGCTACTTTAAAAATCAGCATGGTGATCGGTGGTTCCCCTGTTCAAACTATGATGGCTGGCTCAGCATTCCATTAGTGTGTGTGACCTCCTGTCCACAGTGCGGCCAAAGGATGGGGATGCCCACCCCCTGGGTGCGCTGCCACTGGGGACTCTGGTACACAATGTGGAACGTCTGCCCAATGAAGGGGGCAAGGTGGCAAGGGCAGCGGGGACATGTGCTACAGTGGTGCGCAAGATCGGGGACCAGGTGGTGGTGCGTATGCCTTCAAAGCGTGAGCTGTGTGTCAACCAGGAGTGCATGGCCACTGTGGGCCGAGTCTCCAATGTAGAGCATGGCAAGCAGCCCATTGGCTCCGCCAACCGTTCCCGCTGGCTTGGCATCCGTCCCCACAGTGGCTGGTGGCACCGCAAGACAGGGTACAATGGTCGAAAGATCCGCCCCATCAAACCCATGAAAGTCTTCAGCCGCCCTGAACTCCCCAAAGCTAATGTGTACAGATCTGCTCCATGACAGTGGAGAGGATAGCACTGAGACAATGACTGTGTGAATGACCTTCGGAGAAAGAGTGCTGTCTGCATGTACTGCCTGAAGATTGCATAGGTGTTGTTTGCAAAGGTAATGATCAGATATCCAGCATTTTCCACAAGCTAATTTTACAAATAATTATTATCTTTGCTGGATAGGAATTTGACTAAACATTTTCATCATAAAGTTAGTTCAATATAGAGGTTGCAAAATTGTTCTAGCGTGTAAGGCTACAAATGGAAAAGGACGGAGTTCTTGTTCAGTCACAAATATTTTGTAACAATAGAAGAGACTCTATTGTTGTCATATCCTGTACTGTGAGGTTCAGTTTGGAAAATTGTGTGTGGGTGAGTGTTTCAACAGGTGTGATAGTGTGTTTGGGATTAAACAAATAAAATATTCAGCAGTATTTGGTTCTCTTTTGTTGGTGCTTGTTTCTGTCTGTCCACAATATAACCACTTCTCATACTAATTTGTCTCAAATCTGTGGCTGTAGAGTTTTGTATCCACCAGAAAATTGATATTTATTTATCATTACTTCACTTCTGCTGTGAAAGAATTTTGTATTGATACAAGAATTTTGTGTGTGTGTGTTTGTGTGTGTGTATGTGTTTTTCCTTTTCTTTTCTTGTTTGTTTGCTTGTTTTGTTTTGTTTTTTCTTGACCATAAATGAATGACTGCTGTCCGGGATGTGGATACAGAAAACAGCCAAGGTCACAGTTCCAGGCATTCATTCACAAGACAAAACAGAACGTCAATGTTTGGAGTATCAATCTCTTCATCGGGACAGACAACGCAAACATAAACGACAACAGACTTAGCTCCGTGACTGGTGTAGGCTGCTGTCGATTTTGTTTGTGTTGTCTGTCCTGATAAATAGTTTGATAATTGAAACATTGATGTCCTGTTTTGTCTTGTAAATTAAAGCCTGGAATAGTAACCTTGGTTTTCAGTTTTGTGTTTTCTTAATACATGAGTACTGGATGTTTGGTGGGATAGGAATTCTTTTTGTGGGGTGGAGGGATGAGGGTGTTATATATCCATCTGCACATCAGAGGGGTGCTGCTGCACTGTGAGATACAAGCTGCTGTGACCAACAGTCATAACTGCTGCCAGTGTAAACACTGCATCCACGGTTTGAGATGATACAAACTTGGTTGTTGCAAGGCACTGTGGTTCCAAGAATTGGCGATAGTTTAAGTTTGTGGAGGCAATAGCAGTAGAATAATAATGGAATGGAAGTAGATGTGTGTTCACTTGCATGTACATGTGTGTGTTCTTGTATACAGGTGTATGTAGAAGGTCAAATAATGGAAAGGCAGGATAAAGCGTTGGAAGACTCAACTGTGGTTGAGGAGTTATCTCCCCCTTGACCAGCAGCCGTGTGCGACCGACTTTTCAGCAGATCCCCATGAATTATACAATCAAATTGTGATTGAAACCAGCTAATTATTGTAATTTCCAGAAGCTATACGTTTGTATGGCTTTGATAAACATATCTGTGAGTGATAAGTAGAATGTAAGGGCAGTTTAATGGTGACGTTTTCTTTGGGATCATTCACACACAGCAGGTTTATAGGCTCTTGGGGTACATCACATGTACATTTCCTGGCATTTCCTGTTTAGTGCCCATGCACTAACATTTTCCTGGTATCACTGTTAGACATTAATTTTCCTTGGGCATGGTCAAATCATTCTCTTGTCATACCTTTGAATGTGCAGATCTGCTTAAAGAAATGTTGACTGGTTGATGACATGGTTATTGGAAGTTTAGCACAGTGGTGTTTTCTCAGAACTCTTAGGAATGTAATCAAACGCTGTCTCAGGTCTTGCATAATCATGCTTTCTGTTGCTGATGCTTTTGGTATATGTTGTGAACATTACTTGTTCAGTGTTGCTGCAGATTCAAGTGCATTGAGCAGTGTGCATTCCCATAGAATAAGTTAACATCCTTGCCTCCTACAGAATGTGTAATGAAAACTGTTCAGAATTACTGTCCTTTGAAGGTACAGATTTGGTTTTTTTATGCTTCTGTTACCGTTTGCCTTTGAAGGCTGCACGTTTTTTCAGTTGCAATTCAGGTCAAATGCTGTCTGGCTTATTTTTGGAAGATCAGCTCACCCACTTGTATGTTGACATCACCTCTTATCAGAGCTCTGGAGCGGGAGCATTACTTCTTCCAGCTGACATGTCACATAAGCTCCTAGGGTGGTGATAAAACTACCTCATCTGTAGTTAAGAGGGGAATTTTTTTATACCCCATAGACTGGGGGAGAGAAAGGTTGAACAGACTGTAGTTGTTAATGTCATTGGGCCCTTGTTTCTGATAGATATAAATACAAGCCTTTGAAACTAGGTATGATTTAGAAAACATTTAATTTTGTTCAGTCTGCAGTGCACATGACGCCACCACCAAAACAACAACCTGCACATCGTCTCCTATCAAGTTGACCCTGTGCATTGTACAAAGGCATCCAGCTGTGGGATTGGCTGCAGTGGCAGCAAGCAGCCAGCTGTGAAACCAGACGTGTGTTGTAAGCGGCTAGTCGCGCGAGATGTCTTGCAGTGAGATGCGGCTTAGCAACGGGCAAACAGCAGGCCAGGCAGAAGTGGATTTATCTAATATGGCGTCGCCCGACAGAGCTGGTTTGAAACTGGTGTTATTATTGAAGTTTCTTGATGATTCTGACCTAGATTATGACTGCATATTTTATCGACCCCAACGTCCCCAATGCAACCACAAAATCTGAAGAATTTACAACGCTGTTCTGTGAAATTACCAATCATGATGATCATGATGATCATGTAATGTGTTGATTGTTGCTGCCATACCGAAGCAGAAGACTAAAGTGAAACTAGCGCGGAAACGCTAACGACTGAAACGAGCACAACTGAAACAAACTAGTAGAATTCCACACCCTCCCTATTCCCATCCCACGTAAAATTACTCAAGAATACTGAAAGAACACTTACATTTTAATATTCTGTCCCATTCCTCCGTCGCAACGCGACAATTGAAAAAAGTCCCATCGAGAAACAGAATTCCAATGTGGGTAGTCTCCATTTTGTTTCTTTGTTTCTAGCCCGCGAGCTGCCGAAAGAGCCTCTCGCCAAGTCTTGCGAGCCACTCGCCGCCTTACAATGGCATGGCTAGCCCCACTTGCGAGATACTCGCATGGCTCGCTGCTTACAACGCACGTCAGGTCACTCCTTTCTATGCACAGTGCATGGTCACCATGGCAACAGATGATTAACTGTGAGAGCTGGCATGCAGTAATGGACTGTTCTCCGTCAGCCTGCCTGCATGTTACACACACACTGACTTCTGGCACTGTGTCATAAAATGCATTTCATGACCGGGGCACATGGTGTGTGTTGTGTGTGTGTGTGTGTGTTTTCCATCATCAGAAAAGATATTTTTCATTTTTAAAGAACCACAGGAGCCGATAAAAAATTTCATGGGAAAGATGGTGGTGGTTGCTTGGTTGGTGTATTTTACTTTTTGTTTGTTTTGTGGAGGAATTTAAGTTTGTTTTTTAATTAGTCGACCTATTTATCAATTTCTGTTGTGTGGAGCCTGGCTCATGGCTGACAGTCCTTGTTTCACTGATTTTTGTATTGCCCTTTGGGTCCCGGCCCCAGCCTTGCTATGATAAAATCCATGGATGAATTATGATGGTGGGAAATAACAGTGGAACTTAGGGGCCCCAAAAGATATATAGAAACCAGTGATAAAGTCGTGTCTATCTGTGTGCTGTGCTTCACACAACAGAGATAAAGTTGCGTTGAAAAAAACTAAACATAATTCCTGATCATGCAGTGTTAGCTCATATTAAAACATGTTCATCACTTTTGCAGACAAACAAAAAGTATTGCAGAAAAAGCACCATGGTCATCAAACACTTCTTTTATTTTTAACGCTGAGAACAACAATGGTTTTCAGTAGACTTCCTCCTGTGATGAATATTGGATCCATTGTTGTCAGTTGTGCAACTAAGGTTTTGACATTTTGGCACTGCCCCAAGTCCACAAGGGTCAAGCAGTCGGTCCAACTATCATCTGAGCAAGCGTGCATTTCTCCCATGTAAACACATCTTCCACTCCGGCTGCAAAAGAAGGAGTGAGGCATGGTGACCCAAGAGAGCTGAGTGCAAGCTCATGCTAGCAGAGTAGGCGCGGACTACTGCAGGCTGTGTAGTGAATGTAACGATTACACAAAAACAATGCATGGCCCTCGATGCCTAGATCCACCAGTCAACTGTCACCTCTGTCAGATAATACATCCACTGTACCCCACCCACACCAGGTGCTTTGCTAACAGCATCAATTTTTACATTATGCCATGGATTCCACTCTTTTGTTATTGCCTGACAAGCAAGGAAAACTTTTCCATTTATCAATTGATTTAAATGTATTCTATGAGCAACGAATACAAGGGGATTCAAATACATTGTCGGAGTCCCAGTGTCAGAAAAATCATCAACTCTTATCAATTGGATCCATGCAAGACTGTCACAAGTAAGCATCTCAAACCTATTCCACTCATTTTCTGTGCTTTCTTACTGCGAAAGGTGACTTTTTGCACTGAAGTGAAATGAAGTATATATTCAACATTTAACAATTAATTTTTCACGTCTTAAATGCAGGAAAAGACGAGCACTATCTATACCGCAACAATCCAAATGGACTCCAGCAGGTGCCTTATTGTCAGACAACCTTGACATTGGGTGACCTATCACCTTTCACCTCCATCTGCTCCGAGCCGGACAAAGGGAGGGGGACGCCAATGCTTCCTCCGTCTAAAAATAATGCTGGTTTTGTTCCAAACTGGACCAAGTCAGCCGGTGGTCCCTTTTCGCGCCGAAAGTTTCCATCTGGGGAAGATGACAGAGGATTATTCCTTAGTGAAGGTGAAGGTCGGGGCTTGTTTACGGTCGCTCTCGGAAACAGATGGAACGAGTTTTGCCACTGATGATCAGATAATTGTGGTTATTTTGTTTTCTCTCTCTCTCTCTCTCTCTCTCTCTCTCTCTCTCTCTCTCTCTCTCTCTCTCTCTCTCTCTCTGTCTGTCTGTCTGTCTCTCTGTCTCTCTCTCTCTCTCTCTCTCTCTCTCTCTCTCTCTCTCTCTCTCTCTCTCTCTCTCTCCACGTGTGTGTGTGTGAGTGTGTGTGCGCGCGCGTGCGTGCCTGTCTGCCTGTCTGTCTGCCTGCCTGCCTGCCTGCTGCCTGTCTGCGTGCGTACGTGCCTGCCTGCCGATCAGATTCTCTCTCTCTCTCTCTCTCTCTCTCTCTCTCTCTCTCTCTCTCTCTCTCTCTCTCTCTCTCTCCTCACACACACACACACACACACACAAACGTACACACACACACACGTACACACACACGTACACACACATATTACAGCTGGCTGCATAGAGTACCTCGTGTGACTGCCTCACCTGTTTAAAACTTAGCATCGCATTTTCTGACTCCGTTCTCATCAGCACTTAATGATCTGAAATTACCCGCCCACCCCTCCCCCACTCCTCACCCCCACCCCAACTCCTCACCCCCACCCCCACTCCTCACCCCCACCCCGAGTTATACTTTCTGTACAGCATACATTCTCCTCCGGCCCTCTGTCGATCTCTGTGCCTTTCCTTTTCCTGTCATGCCGATGACAAGAACCAAAAGGAGGTCCAGCGTGGAGTATTTGCATGGTGTCTACCTGTTTGACTGCGTAAGCCCCATTGTGCTGTGCATATGCAAACGAAAGTTTGCTTGGCTAAATTGTTTTATGTAGGCCTACCATTTGTCTGTCGAGCCCTATCGTAGTTTCGTACTGCGTCTCTATGCTTATCGACCGGGGGTGGGGGGTGGGGGGTGGGGGGTTCGAGGCGAGTCTGAGGCCTGAGCTTTGCTTGGAAACGTGACTTCTAAATGCAACTTTGGCCTTTTTTTCTTTTTCTTTAATGTAGTTAAGGTTTCCGTCTAATTTGTCTTAGCATGGCTTCGGCGTCAATTTGTCGCTTACCCTGGCGCAATGCACAACAGTAACCAATGTGTACATTGCTCTTGTTTTTGTCCCAGCTCTTTGCAGACGCCTGGACAGCCAGACATTGACAACAGCGCAGAATCGACACATAAATTTTCCACCTTGCTCATCTAGCGTGAAAGCCGGTGAGAGGAAGGAAAAAAGTATGGGCAGCTTCCATTGGCTAGAGCGTCCATCTCCTTATCCTGTTCCTGACTGTATTTGTCTGACCAGCCTCTGCAGTCCTTCCCTGGTTATAGAATAGAATGATTTAGGAAGGCAAGATTTCTCTGGTGTGTGCCAGAATGAAGCACGTTGACAGGCCATTGGGTTGGGGTGGGTAGTGAGGAGATACGTAGGGCACATGATGGTTATAGATTAATAGCTGCAAGGCAGAGCCAGACGGAGGGATTGTGAGTGCGATCGATCGCTGTGTGTGTGTGTGTGTTTGTGTGTGTGGGGGGGGTGGGAGTGGGGTGGGGGGTGTTTGTGTGTGTAAAACATGGGTGGGTGTAGTGTGTGATGTAGGTGGTGTGTGTGTGTGTGTGTGTGTGAGTGTGTGTGTGTGTGTGTGCGTGCGTGCGTGCGTGCGTGCGTGCGTGCGTGTGTTTTAATCATGTCTATAGTACATGTATCTCCAGGCGATGTTATCAAATTTTAACTGTGACAAATTAAAATTAGACTGTCTCCACTGTCAGGCAACAGCTTTCATTTTTGTCGGCCTTCACTGATCTGTAAAAGTATAAATCCCTTATTCGCTCCATCCTATGTATTTTAATTTATTGCCTGAGAATTATGAATAGTCATAGACATGTATATTAGTGGACAAACAACAGTTTGTTTAATCTGCCCTTATAATAATAACAATATAGTTTATTCATACGCACATACCTTCCCTTGACAGGCAAGCTCATGGCGTTTACAATCCAAAGAATCAACACTCATTCAACCGCTCAACACCACATTCCTACAAAAACTCACTCTACACACATAAACCAAAAAAACAAAACAAAAAAACTATGATCCCATAATAAAAATAGAACAAACTATACAATATACACAGCACTTGCAGGCCAGGTCAAGTAAGGCGAAGCAGCTCGGCGGGAAAGGCGGATCGGAAGAGGTGGGTCTTTAGACTTAGAGCACTTTTGAACTGAGGCAGAGTATCCGAATGACGGACTGAGAGAGGGAGACTATTCCAGGTTACAGGTCCAATATAGGAGAAGGCACGCTGTCCTTGAGTTTTCTTGCTACGGCGGGGGACCTTAAGCATTCTAGAGTCAGCAGCTGAGCGTAGAGATCTGGAGGGCGTGTAGACTGTAAGAATTTCTGTAAGAGCGCGTGGTGCGGTGTTGTTGATGGCCTTGAAGCACAAAGTAGCAAGTTCATAATCTATCCTCTGAGAGATAAGGAGCCAGTGAAGTGTATGTAGAAGTGGAGAGACATGGATACGCTTGGGACATCGAATAACTAGCCTAGCAGCACAATTCTGAACTTTCTGGAGTTTGTTAAGCAGAGTGTCAGGGATGCCAGCGAGAAGAGAGTTTCCATAGTCGAGACGAGGCAGAACAAGTGATGTGATGAGCGTTTTGGTGGCCTGCTGAGAAAAATAATGACAAATGGTACTAATTTTTCTTAACTCGTAGGTAATATACTAACTGACATTGTTGACATGAGCTCTTATTGACAGATCATCGTCAAACATGACGCCTAAATTTCTAACAGACTGAGAGAAGACGATGTCACTGTGACCAATGGTTAGTTTGAGGGCCTGATCCGATTCGCCTCCGCCGCCCACCAAGAGTGCTTCAGTTTTGCCCTTGCCATATTGTGCTCACTAGAGGGTGACCACTGCTCTACATTTAGTTTGCAAAAAGCCCTTTGTGCAGCCTCGCTGCCCTTGACCTCAAGTGGTCGATCATGCTTTCCATCTTGGAGTGCTTCGATGGTGATGAGATGATGATGATGATGATGATGATGATGATGGTGATGGTGATGGTGATGGTGGTGGTGGTGGTGGTGGTGGTGGTGGTGGAGTTTTACGGCCTATCAGCCTTTTTAGGCTATGTAGAGCCATTGATCACGAAAATGCTAGAGCTGGTTAGAGTAAGAGCAAGACAAATGTTGATTTCCCATGTTGTTCGCCGCTTATGAATCCCGTAGGGAGATAGGTGGCTTCTTACCTCCAACCCACAGGAGCCGGTATGTTTCGACCCCAAACCTTTATACTGGTTTTTAGCTTCTTTCTGTAATACAGTGCGTCACACCACACCACCCCACCCCCCAACCCCCACCCCCACCCACGAAAGAAAAGAATAAAGAAAAATAGGAAAAACCTACTCCGTATAAACCTTGAACTCTAGTGGCCTGAAGCACACTAAACCTCAAGTACATTGCGTCACTAATCGCAGTAAGCACTGCGAAATAAATCCGCAACCTTGTTTTCATTTTCCACTGCTTTCATCCCCATCCCGTCCCTCTCTCCTCTGGTTTTCACTGTCCTGTCCTTTCCCCACAACGCATGTACTCTCCTCCCTTTCCCGTCCTCTCCCCACCATACTCCCTTCCCTGGTCCGTCCTCTCCCCACCATTCTCCCCTCCCTGGCCCGTCCTCTCCCCACCATACTCCCCTCACTGATCCGCTGTGACTTGTGCGCTGAAGTCTAGCCACCGCCGCCATCACCTCCACTTTCTTCTTCTCGCTCATATGCACACACTCCTCATTACCCTTCACCCTACCCAAAATGCACTCCTATTAGCGATTACGACACTCGAGATGACAGACGGCTCGAGGACGTTTGCTCAACACAAACAAGCCTGCTGGCAACTCCAAACAGGCCTATATCTCGCCCCCTCCTTCCCTGTCCCCATCCTCCTCCTTGCCTTGGATCCGAGTCATCCGGGGGCCAGCACTTGCAGTCCCTCTCCCCAGAAAGAACAAAAAATCATGAGAGGGGTAGAAGAGTTCTGAACCTAAAACATTTCATCGCCTCAATTCTTCTGTCACCTCAGCCTCCTTCTAAGCTTTCTGTCCTTCTTTGCCTCTCCTTGAGCTGAAATTCCACTTTAGAGAGAATTAAGTTCTCATCAACGATGCTTTTCCCTCTCCACCCTTGTCCAAAGCAACATTAACATTTTGTGTCCCTCACTGAAATACCGAGCCTTCTCCTTTCCCCCACCCCCAACCCCCTCACACTTCTTCACAGAGTGTTCAGATGACCAGGGTTCAATGGTGAAATGGGACTGGCAAAACTAATAATTTCCGCAGATTTCGTCTACATCCCTTGGCCATGGGAGGTTTCCGTATTTAAAAAAAAACTATATTCCATAGGATACATCCACATAATTAATTTTGAACACTGCATGTGAACAATAACTATGACAAGATTTTGAATCGTCTATGTCAAAGCGCGTTCATTGATTACCAATCTCTAAGAAGTTTGTTTATTAATCGTACACTGTACTCGTATCTGATCAATGTATCTCCAAGGACATTATGGCTACAGAGAAAAGAAAGAGATGCAAACAGCTGTGTTATTCAGATTTCCCCCTCCCATCCCGCTTCCCTCCATCCCCCACCCTCCAAGTTATTTGCACAAACACTCAAGTTACATTGGTTGCTTTTTAAAATAATACTTTGACAAACATGCTACCATAGACAACGCGGGACATGGTAGCTCAGCTGGGAGAGCATTTTGGGCACCCGCCGAAAGGTTGCGGGTTCAGTCCCCGCCTTTAGTTCTACATTTCCTGTCCGTCCCTCGTAGGGCTTCAGCTCTATGTGTTAAAACTTTTCACAAGTATTTCCAGTGGAAATACAAAATGCGTAAATATCGTTTAGCTTTTCATCAGTCTGTCTCTCCATCATGTGGGCGGGGTGTCAGAATAGACCCACCGCGTCTCCCTACGCGACACGTAAGAGGCGAATACAGAGGGACATGGGGATTTGATTTGCGCTTACTCTACACTGTTCTTGTGATGTTCGTGCTTAATGGCCTTACATAGCCTACACTGGCAGATCGGCTGTAAAACTCCATCCATCCATCCATCACCCATGAAGAGTGCGTGTCCTTGTAATTCATCATGATCTCAAGTGTCTCAGCACTGCAGACGTCAGACTTCCCCATTAGATCGTCTGTTTATGACTCATTTGCTCCACATTTTTAGGGCGAGTCATGTCCTCTGTTATGTGAGGTGAACGCCATTTGCAACAAGACCACTTCAAAGTTTGAAACCACAGAAACGAAAAATGTTCTGTCTCAAAGCATAGTCATGTAGTGGAAGGTAGAGATGACTTCTTCTTCTTCTTCTTCTTCTTCTTCTTCTTTTTCTTCTTCTTCTTCTTCTTCTTCTTCTTCTTCTTCTTCTTCTTCTTCTTCTTCTTCTTCTTCTTCTTCTTCTTCTTCTTCTTCTGCTTCTCCTTCTGCTTCTCCTTCTCCTTCTCCTTCTCCTTCCTCTTCCTCTTCCTCTTCCTCTTCTTCTTCTTCGTCGTCGTCGTCGTCGTCCTCCTCCTCCTCCTCCTCCTCCTCCTCCTCCTCCTCCTCCTCCTCCTCCTCCTCCTCCTCCTCCTCCTCCCCCCCCTCCCCCTTCTCCTCCCCCTCCTCCTCCCCCTCCCCCTCCGCCTCCCCCTCCCCCTCCCCCTCCGCCTCCTCCTCCCCCTCCTCCTTCTCCTCCTCCTCCCCCCCTCTCTCTCTCTTTCTCTCTCTCTCTCTCTCTCTCTCTCTCTCTCTCTCTCTCTCTCTCTCTCTCTCTCTCTCTCTCTCTCTCTCTCTCTCTCCCTCCTAAAAAAAATTTTTAGCTCGCGCTTTTGTCAGTAGTAATAATACAGGATTCGAGAGAAATCTTTGAATGTCTAATGTCACCCTGATTCAACATCACTAACCAGGAAACTAACGAAACAGACTGTGCGTCACAAGAAATATTTATTTGTTCTTTTCCAGGCCCCATTCAAAACTCGTTCGTATTTTCTGCACTTTGTAATGGAATGTGAGTTAGATGTATATTTTGGGGCTTGCAGTCTTTCCAATCTCTTCCAGTCAAGTGGCTGACATCAGGACAAGGATAACCGAAATTCCTCATCTTTTGGATACAAAGTGAGCCTGGTCTCGACTATCAACATAGTAAAATTGTCGTCTGCCTTTGCATTTGCACTTCCTGAAGCCTTCCATTTGCAAGTTAAAGCAGTAAGTGGCTGTTGTCTGCACTGCTCTCAATTGCATCTACGCAAAGCTCTTCGTGTATGGTTTGAACAGCACTCGAAGGGGAAATGTGGCAACTAGGGCAACGGTGTTTCAGCCCCTCGAGGGATGAAGAAATGCGTAGCAGTGACTGATGTGTAGAGTAAGACACCTTAGGGAAAGATAGCAACACCCCCCCACCCCCACCCACACCCCCCACACACACACCGTGAAGAGGAAGTAGGTGTGCTCAACCACAGACAGCTATCTCAATCTCTCAACCGACTTCCGTGGTGTTTTGTTGTTAGCTCAGGAAGCCCAGACCTAGCTTCCCATAGGTAAGACTCGATAAGGTTGCCAAAAGTAGGTAAGGTTGGTAGACACTTTGGTGAAGTTCATGTTTAAATCCTGTTGCACCGAACGCGACAAAGCGATAATGTTTCTTTGCTTCTGTCGCAAGGAGCCTCTATTTCATAAGTAGGTCCTAATGAGCTACATGATAATATATGGCTGGTATCGTGTAACTCTGCGGATTCTCCCCAAAGTTCTTTTCTGGTTGGTCGGTTGATCGTTCCGTCGCTGCTTTGTCGCTGACAAATAGACTGTATTTTATTCCAGGCAGCGAGTTTTTTCTGACGTATGAACAGTCTGCTTGTCGCTTAGTAGCGCCCTGTGCAAAGGGCTTGAAATTGCGCTGAGCGTTGTACTTTTGAGGTGAGCAGAAAAATAACCCGATGATGTAGACTTTTCAGCTTGCATTAACTTCACTAGTAGCATGGATCTTTAAAAAAAATCATCACAATTTTATTTAAGATATATAGTTTGTCATGCTAAAGCTTCCGCTCCATAAGTGTGCTGCGTCTGGAGCTCATATAATGGAGCCTTCTCCTCAGTTTCCGGTAGAAGTACTTGAAGTTGGGCATTCTGAAGAAGCATGCGTCATCTGGTGTACTGATGTTGATTCAAGTCAACTCTAAAGTCTACTCGGGGATTGACTTTCGCGCCATACACCAAAACAATCCCCAAAGAGGGTGTAAAATGTTTTGGTGGCCTGGTTATCAGTCGTCTGTTTTTCGAAGGCTTCAACTACACCGTGACTACACGTACCTATATGTGGAGAACAGCGGCAAGGGTGACTGTAATTGTTTCAGGACCGTTTGATTGGGTCCAGTAAGATATCTTCTGCATTATTACTGTGGACTGAAATTGATACAGTGTTAGATCTGTTGTTGTTTTTTTTAATTTACGACTGACAGCTCAACTATGATGCTGTGTCTTACAAAACATCTCCTGGCGCCTTCGTTTGAACAACAAAAATTGTAGTGCACCTGTGGAGATCACACCAGTTGAGTTTGTCACCATAGTGAGTATAAAATATCGTGAAGAAACTTGATTGTTTTAGTTGAAACCGAAGACTTCGTGATCGGGTGATGAAGGGAGATAACAATATCTGCTGTCAGAATTCATTTTGACATGCTTGCAAATGTTGTTTGTGTATGGATGCTCAAACCATCGACATGTCCCTGCATCTATTGCCATGACTTTCATTTCCAAAGATGGAAGTTGCACCATGTTGCTGTATCAAATGATGGATGGTGCAAACTGTTTAATACTGCGTGGACTTCACTATCATAACATCTCAGAGTTACTTTGACCTTGTTCTAATTCAAAGTCCATGTCGAAGTCAACAATCATTGGCGCCAGACAAATCACACGTTGCGTTAGTTCAGGACAAATCGTCATGCCGTTGCTGTTGCGAAATGTTGAAACTAACCATTCTATTGCAAGGATTGCTCAATCACTAAGTGACTCGATCCGAGGTCGGTCACTGCGCTGTTGCTGTGTATTGATGTACGTGTCTCAATGGACGTTGTACATGGGCCATGGAGACCGGGTCTCTGCGTTGCTGTTTGGGAGCTGTTTGTGTTTATGCAGCCTGCAGGCTGGAAGGTTCACTCAGCACCTTTGTCTGCTCGTTGTGATAACGTCTAGCGCTGGATCACCATGAGCTGTAGAGTTCCCTCTCGATACGCACACGTGTGTTTGTGTGCGCTTTTGTTTCTGTGTATGTGCATGTGTGTGTATGTGTGTGTGTGTGTGTGTTTGTATGTATGTGTATTTGTGCGTGTGTGTATGTATATGTGTGTGTGTGCTTGTATGTGTATTTGTGCGTATGTGTGTGTTTGTATGTATGTATGTGTGTTTATATGTGTATATGTGTGTGTGTGTGTGTTTGTATGTATGTGTATTTGTGCGTATGTGTGTATATGTATGTGTATAATTTTGTCCGTATGTGTGTGTATGTGGGTGTGTGTGTGTGTGTGTGTGTGAGAGAGAGAGAGAGAGAGAGAGAGAGAGAGAGAGAGAGAGAGAGAGAGAGAGAGAGAGAGAGAGAGAGAGTGAGACTTTAGGAACTTATAACTGTAAAACCGAGCCGGCACTAGCATGAAATAGAATATTCATGTATTCATTGACCGGATTGCTAACGGGGGAATATTTTTGCCGTGCTGTAGAAATGAGATGAAGGTGTCTACAGAATGGAACTGCATGGACAGCATTCAGTTGTGGAGCCGTTACCTAGGGCTTGGTAACAGGGTTTAGGTATGGGAATTGGAGAGGAACTGATCATCATTAAATTTGATAGAATTATGAGATGGATTTCACATGTAACATGAAGTGAGAGATCGGAATTCAAAGCAAATTTACGAATGCGATGGCTTGGTGATAAAATGACACTAACTTCAACTGAGACGTTTTGTTGCAACAATATGCCCTCTAGTTATGGCAATGTATTGTCTCTCATAGGAATATTGCCTTACTGATTCCAGTGCTAGAAGGGAACGTTTGCCGCAAACAGGACCATCAATCAGCCTGGAGATCCGAGGCGCTTGGAGTGGTACTACCCTGTCTTGTTATGGTATTGTATTGCCTCCGTGAGATAATTACCATACAGCACTCAATGCTGGAAGGGGACGTAAGTCTGCAGAAAACACGACCATCAGTCAGCCTGGAGGCCCAAGGTGGGAAGACGCAAGCCTTTGTGAACGTAATAGTCGTCTGTTGAGTGCTGCTCCCCTTGCCGGGCTTGTTTTCCGAAGCAGACCCGTCAGGTGTGAGCACGAACTGGATGCCCTCGTGTCTGCCTTTGTGAGTCCTCAACGAGTCACGATTCGTCATGATCTCAGATCCCCTGACACTCCAGCTGAAATGAGCTGAGGCAGCAGGTATGTTTGCAAGCAGAAGGTAACGATTGTGGAGGTATTATGTCAAATGCTGTCACAGAGGTTATTGCCTCATTTTAGTCTGTACAAGGGCTCTGCTGACGGCAGTTATGCCGGATTTAATGAACACAAACACGCACTGCATTTTTTCGCTTGGCCCATAGACTTTGTAGTATTCACTGCGCGTCCCTCCCAGCGCCAGCTGTGATGAATTAGATTGACATTGAATGGACTTTGATTTTGAGCGTTGAGAATTCAACAACTTTTCGCATTTGTGGATCGGGTTCGGATACCTCGCTAGACCTGTCCACTAACGAGCATAGAATTATGCATTTCATCCGCCTGAAGGACCATTTTAGAATACATGAAAAGCTTCCTTCATTGGGGAACTGTTTGGTTGGAAATGTATTCACGCCAGGATGGTTTTGTTGACTCTTTAAATAAAAGATTACATAAAACATTAAGCCACATTCAGACACATAGGATAGTGGGTGACAGGCTGGTCGCATTCTACGCCTCAGTGCAAGGTTAGAACAAAAACATAATCAGTAAGGTATAATGGTGAAGGTCATGGCTGGGCAAGCGATGCTCTCAGAGAGACGAACACAAACTGAAGTTCGTCCTTTGAAACCACCGAGGTATGACGGCCTTTGTGCAAACAAAGATCTATTGATTATGACTCAACAAAAGCACTGCACACCTCGGTCTGTCAATCAGCGTTCCAAAACACGCGACCTGTTCACCTCCCACATCGCAAACACCATCGACCAGGCAAAACTCTGTAGATCGAAAGGCCGATACGTAAGTTTGGAGGAGATTTCGCGATTTTAGTGTCTGTTGTGAACTGGTGGTGTCAGGGTAGGGGAAATACTGCATTAGGTACTCTTTCTCGACGTGTTGACACATTTTTGTAATAGCAATGCTGCCGTTCAGGGTTGTATGTATGAATATAACAAGATTTGGATCAGTGTTAGTGATAGGGCCTAAGCAAGTGAGCATTTGTAAAAGTCGTTGCCACCGATTGAAAACATCACTGTTTTTGCAAAGAGCAATGCCTTCCTCGACTTCAAAGTCGTGTTATTTTTTCATTCCATCATCAGACACCCCACCTCCATCCCCCATTCTAGCACTCGAGAGACACTGCATGCATGAAATACACGGGGGTGCTTTCCATCTGAAATCTACCTTTCTTTTCATGGGACACTGGACCTATGGAATTTTGCCACTGGCCTGGAGCAGAAAGGAGAAGATCGAACGCAGAAGCTCCTTTCATCGACATCTGGCTTGGATCCAGCTTACCATCTATTTACGGTACTTGATGGCGCTGATCTTGGAGAGTGAAAGTCACTGCACCCTGGCATTTAGTGTCAACACAACACGTGACTTTGGTCTCTCCCTGTAGCTGTCTGTTGTGCTCCGGCTCAACCATTGGCTCTTGAAGGAGAGGTCATGTCCTTTAAAACGCCTGTGCTCTTCAGATGACTCTAGAGCTACTACAGTGCAACACACACTGTCTTGTTGACCAAAAGTTATCTGAAAGAAGATAGGCACATTTCATTCTGTCCTCCATCTCTCTTTGCTTTCACCGCCCCCCCGTCCCCCGTCCCCCGCCCCCCCCCCCCCCCCCCCACCCCCCTCTCCTCAGGTCGTATTTTATTAAATTGAATATGAATGCGTATCCATTAGAATATGAATATACATATTTGCGTGACCATTTTGATGGGCAATGCATAACATTGGATTTAGTTGCCGACGCCAAAATATGAATTTAGATATATGTAGAATACTGCTAAAAGTCAAATTGTTCAGTATTTTACTGGCAGGGGGGTGGGGGTGGGGGGGGGGGGGGGGGGGGGGGGGGCATATCTGCAGGAGTTGCTGTACGAGTTGTACGCATAGCATTTAAATCTTCTATACACATGCGACCATGCTGCAGTGTACGCGCTTGGCACATAACAATCAGACTTGTGCCAAGTCCAATGTGTTTTGCCGCTTTGTCCACTAGACCTGGGCACACAGCCTCATTCAGCGTGGCTGGGACTAGTGAATATAGTATATCTCTGTGTTCAGAATGACACAGCCTCTGTCCCTTTGCCATTTGCACAGCATCGCAACAGCTTTGCACTGCTGTCTGACTCCCGCATGAACACTTAGACACGTCATCTCCACCCACCCCCCTCCCCCTCCTCCCCCACCTCTTTGGCGACCCATCCCTCTACCCTTCTACCCCTACGTTGCATATACCTCCACTCTTTTCTCTCTCTAACCCCTCCCCCGCTCTCCCCCCTCTACCCCTTTCTCCCCCCCACCCCCCAATCCCTCCATCCTAGCTACATCTGCAACCCTTTTCAACCCCTCTTCTCCTCTCATCCACTTTCATTGCCCCACCCCAAACATGCATCTACCACCCCTCACTGCCTCTTCTTCCCCCTCCACCCACCTCTAGATGCATCTGCCACCACTCTCTACCCCATCCCACTCGTGCATCCACTTTCATTCCACTTCAAGCCTTCAAAACTACCTCAACGCCTCATGGCATACCAGTTGCTGCCCTTGGCAGAGGATGTGCCACCACCATCCACCCCCTCCATCATTTCCACACAGCCTCATGTGTGCACATCCCCCCCCCCCCCCCCCCCTTCTCAACATGCATCAACCACCACCTTCTACTCTTTCCCCAAATGATGTCAACAGCCAACCTACATGTATGTCAGACCAGTCGGAGTGAAACATGATCTGGACACTTTTGGCGTAAGAGCTGCCGTCTTCTCCTGTAGACAACACAATTATTTATCAAGACCTCGAGCTTTCTCCGTCGTTCCATTGCATGAAGGAAAAAACCCACTTGCCCTTTGACACGCTGTTATCTTACAATCTATCATTCTATGGCCTGTGCAACACCTTTCCTTTCCCACAACGTCGTGCTTTTGTGGTTAGGACTGCTCTCAGCTGACTGACCTACATCTCACTGTTGGATCAATCTGAATTGTTACCTACCTCCTTCTTTCTATACTTGAAATAATCTACTTTGCCTCTCACCCCAACGCCCCCAACCCCACCCCCTTCCCACCGATCCATCCTTCTCTCCCTTCCCACCCTCTTTCCTTTCCCCTCATCCTCTTCATTCCCCTGACAAAATGTCTATAAAAATTCTCAAATAACGTTCCTGCTCATACACTACCCCTCCCCCCTCCCCCACCCCACCCCACCACCACCCTCCACCACCCTCCAACCCCCTCCCTAAATGCCGTCTTTTGCAAAACGTGTTGCCTAGCTAAGGTGATCGAATGGTTTGTGAACCACTCCCAGTCACGAAGTTTCCCTGTCGTTGTAAGGAAAGGATCGTAGAAATGACATTAAAGGCACGAGAATGCCAATGGATGCAGTCTGTGATGGGACACAAGCTGATCGAGAGGTAGCACGGCTAGAGACGTACATACGCTGAGCCGACTCCGTCTGGGTGAATCATCGAGGTTTTGCTGTTGTCTCCACATTGCAGACACAAAACAAAAAAAGAAGTTTAAAACATCAAGCACAACATGGAAGGCCGAGCTGATTGGTGATATCAACTCTAATCCTGACTTGAGCTTGGTTCTGAAAAGCCTCCACGAGTATTTGCTTTCCAGGCAGCGTTTGATATCAGAGGACTATAATTCTATCAGGATTCTCGATAGCACTTATTTTCCTGCGGTAATGTGTGCATAATTATGTATCTCCACCTAGACCGACCAAACATTGCCTTCGTATTCAAAGAGGAACACACAAGGCGCCTCGCAAATCATAAAGGTTTTTTAATCCCACGAGGACTTTTCTAATGGTAGGAAGCTCTGATCGAGGCGATGGTGCAAACTGGTTTTCGCGTCTTCAATACTGCGAGACTCTCGGCCTTGATGACTAGGTACACTTTGACACTATTCAAAACCTGTTTGATCCCTGTCTCCATAATGGTGCAATAAAAGGCAATGTGTGCACTGCTGTGTTCAATCTCTGGAACTCTGGTCAATATTAGAGATTTCCACACCACCGTTTGCTTCGAGTGCAGTACACGTGTGTCTTGTCTCTGCAGGGACGTGTACAAGTACTTGTCATCGCTTAGTGTGAGTTTGCTTGGATAGATTTGATATGTATGATTGAATCTTGTGTATACGTTCTTGTGTGCATGTACGAGTTTGCACATGTGTGCACCTGTGACATTATAGGCCTACATGTGGGCATATACGTGTATTCGTGTCTGCTTTTTAATATCTGAATGATTGCAAACCACAATAGTAAACATCTGGTAAATTCCTTTATTCTTACCAGGAGGACGTCAGTCCTATCAAAGATTATAGGTTACCTATAATCTTTGGTCCTATGTACACGGAAAACAAACGGTCTGATGATCAGAGGCATAAAAGTATTAATCTTGTTTTATTCTATTAGAGTCGGTGAAGAGCTACCTGAGACAAGTAACAACTGCAATACGTCATCACGCCGCTATCTGCAGCAGAACTGAGGCAACAACAACAGGACCTGTGAATGGTTTAATGGGAGTGTTCGAGGCCTCCCTCTCTGGAAGCCATCCATTGTTTTGCAGGACACGCTGATGTCTCTTGAGTCATCCACGCCTTTGTGGACACAAGGCCATGCTCGACACATTATTGCCCAGACAGGAAGATACAAATCATGCATACGCCTATCTAAGAGACATAGGCTGTTATTCAGACTTCTGGCCCCTGTTGACAATGTCTCCATTTCTAATCATTAAAAAATATTCGATGTAGAAAGATTCATCACTAATGAGAAATCTTCGATGTCGACATGGCACGAATACGACACACATTGATAAGAGAAACCCCAGAGAAATGCATTTTCTGAGAAACCACAACACTTCTCACACTCAATAGTTGAACGTGCGTAATGCCATCGCCTAGCATATGTCATCGCCTAACACCCCGAAATCTCTCTCTCTCTCTCTCTCTCTCTCTCTCTCTCTCTCTCTCTCTCTCTCTCTCTCTCTCTGTGTCTCTCACTGTCTCTCTCTGTCTGTCTCTCTGGCTCTCTCTGTCTCTCACTGCCTTTCTCTGTCTGTCTCTCTGGCTCTCTCTGCATGTCTGTCTCTCTCTCTGTCTCTCTCTCTGTCTGTCTCTCTCTCTCTCTCTCTCTCTCTCTCTCTCTCTCTCTCTCTCTCTGCGAAATCTTTAGAGAAATTTAAATTGAAACTACATCCTTTTCTTATGCAGTCACCCTAGATACTTTCATCTTATTCTAAATTCACTTTGTGCCTATTTTCAACGTGATATTTTGTTACCACGAATTGATTGTAACCTGTGTTATTGTGTTCATTTTGTGTGGGATAGAGGATGGGTGGGTGGGTAGGGGTGGGGGATGGGATTGGATTTGTTTCTTTGTTTTCTTGTTTTAGCAAGGGCTGGATGTAAGATAGGCAGTTATGCCTAATTCATGTATTTCTCTTGAAAAATAAAGTTTAATCAATCTCTCTCTCTTTCTCTCTCTCTCTCTCTCATTTGCTTCAGTGTAATATGGCATGCTGCTGTGCTATTAATCTTCGTATGCGGCCATGACCCAGCATCGGGTTTGAATTCTCCAGAGGGAGTAGAGTTGGTGTTGGTACCTGATTTTCTGTCACTGTATTTGTTTTCAGGTGCCAGTGACAGATTGATCAAGTGGCTCGGTGATCAGGGGGTAAAGTGTAAATTGGTTCGAGACCCATATATGAATAGTGAGTCGCTATATGCAACCACACCTTTACCTTCTAAAAGAGTAAGGAGCATAAAAGAAAACAACTAAGTAATTACGATGATCTGATTCTAGTTTGTGGAAGTTTCTGCCGCAAACAAACAAAGATCGTGTATAATGTAGCCTATAAACTATACGCGATCTTTGCTACAAATATATGAAGTTTTGGCGCAGTGTTCTAGATAGCTGCAGTCCGGAAAGCAACCCTGCTTTTCACACTAAACCTGGCTGGTTACTCGTGCACAATCGACTCGAGTCCGAGCACTGCACACCACTGCATTGCAAGACCACGCACGTACGTTCCTGCAAGGCAGCCCACCAATAACACACTCGAGTGCACCGAGCGGCACACCCGATAGGTCAGGCTCTGTCAACATGAAGCAGACGACATGCATCCGATACGCCCCTAACTCCATCTGCACCCTGACAGATTTGCATTCGAATGTTTCCTTGTAATTTGAACTGCGTTGCTACAACTGCTGTTCTCTGATATAAAATATACGTCCATTTTTCCTACTCGATCCAAGCCACACGTACGGGTTCAGCACTGCAACCAGCTTGCATGGTTGTTTGGCAGACAGCCAGAGACCAGTTTCCGTGTGAACCTTCCAAGTTGACGTGTCTGGATTCCCAATCCCACTTTCACCCCAACCTGGCCTTGAACTGTGCTCTGACCACCCTACACCATGTAAACACAAGCAAGGCTATGCAATACCAAGACTGCAGACCTTTTTGCATGAGGAGAGCGAGAGAGAGAGAGAGAGAGAGAGAGAGAGAGAGAGAGAGAGAGAGAGAGAGAGAGAGAGAGAGAGAACGAACGAACTTTATTTTACAAGGGTATAGTGAATTAGGCAGTATAGTGCCTAATTCTTACATTCAGCCCTTGTATGCTAGAAGACTGCAGCAGCCTGCTTGCAATGCATGCATGTACGCTTTTTCATTTTTACGGATATTTAGACCGACGAAAATTGCACACAGGCGAATGAGACAAACGTACGTACTAACAAGTATGACAGGAGGAGGAGGAGGAGGGATCGAGGGCGAGGTGGGAGTTGAAAGAGGGGAGAAGGCGGGAGGGATGGGTAGGAATTGGGAGGAGGAAACGAAGGAGGGTACGGATTAAGGAGAAGGAGGGAAGAAATAAGTTGAGGAGAATGAAGTACGGATCGAGAAATGATCGAGGGGAGATGAGGAGAGCCGGAGGAGGAAGAGAGCTGGGGGGTAATTATCATGTCAACAAAACAAGCTTTTGCATGATTTGCCCACACGATTAGGATCACATCAGTTCATGTGGTAAGAATTAATGGACAATCGCAATGTGGACAAATCACAATATAAACACAAACATAACAGGGTCAGTCAATTGAGGGTGCGCTACACACCCCTTAACAGAGCGATGATCAATCACACAGTCAACACAGTCGACTACTACTACGTACGCTAACGCTACGCTGCAAGTGGCCTGACTAGCAGGGTGTTTACAGCACTCTGTTTACAACCGATCTCGAAGTAGGTCAGGTGCTAACACGGTCCGCGCGTGGGACGTCCTGCAAGAGATAGATGATAAACTCTCCAAGTTTTATGACTACCTTTTCTATCCAGAGGTATCTATCCCCACTACAGACGTCAGAGTGCCCCGGCCACTCCATTTCCCCCAACGTCCTTTCTAATCTTTCTACCTATGTAATTCGACCTGCCCAACTAGCTAGGTTAGGGGGTGCTTGAGGCGAGCTGATGATGTGATGTGGTGTGTTTATAGTAGGGATACGATATAGCTGTTTCCTCACTTTTCAGTGGATTAGTGCCGTGTGCAGTATGCGTGACCTCAAGGTCGCTGATACAGTTTTGTCCCATCCCTGTCCTATTTAGCTTGTGACTTGTCTGGGCCGTTTGCATTGACGGGAGGTCGGGGGGGGGGGGGGGGGGGGGGGGGGGGGGGCGGGGCAAGGTAGGGGGATGTTTGTACGGGAGTCATATATAGGCTGGTGTGAACATGTGGCAACAAATTATTGTGTTTACATCTGGCGCTGTCCCCATATTGACACCGGCCTAATTCCTCGCAAGATCTTGGTTTTCCTCGCGTTTGTGCAACGCACACCCCTGGACTGTGTACTGTCCTAGCTGAGCGTGTGCTACATGTGTGCGTGCCTCTACTCCAGTTTGCACGTTCGTTTGCTTGACTGGTTGGCTGCATGGCGCTTTTTATGCATTCGTGCATATTTACATGCACGCACATGCACACACATGCATACACTCATGCACGCGCGCTCGCACACAAACACACACATCATAGCCTGGAGCGGTGGTGATCTTGTCAAGAGAAAACACGCCCATTTACTCAATGGCATCAGCGATCCTTGTAATCCAGCGTGCATTTCCATCGCGAGCTGCATGACTTCACCGGCAAGGCTGCGTAGAAATTATGTAAGACGTCTTCGATTTTCGGGAAGAAAAGGAGGGAGAACAGATCGTGGTAGGTTGCAGATCTATGACTGAATACGCGAAGACAGGAGACGAAAACAAGGAAATGTCATTTGAAGCAAGGTCATGGATGCGACTGCATGCATGAAGAGTTAGACTGTAAACAAAATGGATGTCTCAGGTGGTAGGAATTAACAATGCAGAGTGGTTTCAAAGTATCATTCTTCTTCTTCTTCTCGATCGCCGATCACACTTGGAGTCCAGATCTTGAAATATAATCAGTGGTCCTCTGCAGCGCATCCACCGGCCCGAACAGTTTGTTGTGCAAGGACTCTGGCGTTGGCCAAATCTCTGCCCTCAGCAACCGGAGGCTCCCGCAGTCCTGTAGGATGTGGGCCGTGTCCTGTTCTGCCTCTCCACAAGGACACATGGAGGAGGGCACAACACGCATCTTTTTGTGAAGATGCTGGTTCAGTCTGTTGTGTCCCGTTTTCAAGCGGAAGATGACAACCTGCTGCGGTCTTGATAGCAGGTGGTAGCTGTCCTGTGGCTGGGGCGTCCTGTGCAGTCTTAATGATGGTCTTCACCTCTGCCAGGCTGACGGGGTTGTTCTCCTGATCATCTTCTGCGCCCAGCTTTGCCATTTTGTCCGCCTCTTCATTTCCTTGTACACCGCAGTGGGAGGGGATCCACTGCAGTACTGTCCTCAGGCTCTTGATGTTATTCAGCGCCTGTTCCAGCTGAGGCTGTTTGTTACTGGTCATCGCTTGCAGCACTGACAGAGCGTCGGTCAGAAAGACCACCTGGTTGTCATGGTTGACTCTGTCGATGATGGTATTTGCTGCATGGATCAGTGCTTGCACCTCAGCTCTATAGTTTGTGCAGTGGAGGCCTGTTGGTATAGCCTCTGCTTGCCACTCACCACTGGGGTACTGGATGTACACCCCAGCTCCTCCCTTTCTTACGGCATCTGTGGCTGACCCGTCTGTGTAGACCTGTATCCATGCTTCCTGGGGGTACCTTTCGTCAAGCATGGCAAGCGTCAGGGCCTTTTTCACCACACTGCTTTGCTCGTCCTTTGTTGTGAGGTGGGGGACGCTGGTCTGTATGTCCAGGTTTCCCAGTCTGTCTTCCCAGGGTGGGGCATCAAGGGAGAATGATGGTGCCTCTACCAGCTCTGGCATCACTGTCTGATGTTTTCTCTTCAAAGCCCTTGCTTCGAGCGCAAAGCTTGATCTTTTCAGTCTGCCTGAGGACATCCTCCTGAGTCTGTCACTCATTGGGTGGTCCTGAGTGCACTGGTACTTGATGGCTTGTATCATTGTTTTGCAGTCTCGCCTCTTGCTCAGTGGTGGGATGCCAGTCACCTGTTCCATCTTCTGAATGGGTGTTGATTTCATTGCGCCTGTGATGATTCTTAGCGCTTGGTTCTGTACTTTGTCTAGGGCCTGCTGGTGTGTCTTGGCTGCTGTTGCCCAAGAACTTGACCCGTACTCGAGGTGCGGTCGTACAGTCCCCTGGTAGACTGACTTGAGGATCTTCTCGTTTGCACCCCATTGTGTTCCTGCAAGTTTCCGCATGATTTTCAGCTTTCTCCTTGCCTTTCCCTCTGCATTCATGATGTGTTGTTTCCAGGTCATTCGCTTGTCGTAGGTGACTCCCAGGTATGTTTGCTGGTCAATTCAGAGGTGTGCCCCCTAAGGTCAGTTTGCCTGGTTTTGCTTTGGCAGAGAGTGTGAAGAGGGTGGCAGTGGTCTTCTCCCTGTTGATGGTCACACACCAGGTTTCCGCCCACGCTGCAACCTTTTCAAGGGCAAGCTGCATCCTGTAGGTTGCTGTGGTTGCATACTCTTCCGTGCACCAGAGAAGGAGGTCATCAGCATACAGTGCTGCATGGACTCCCTTGGGCAGCTCTGGTACCAGGTCATTAATGAAGAGTATGAACAACGTGGGGGAGAGTACTCCTCCCTGTGGAACTCCTTGGCGTAGCAGCACCTTTCGGCCACAGTGACCGTCCACCAGCACTCTGGCTCTTCGGTTGTGCAGGTACGACTTGGTCCACTGGTACATGTTGCCTTTGATGCCAGAACGTAGGAGCTTCACGAGGAGTCCATCCTTCCAGACCTTGTCGAAGGCCTTCTGCAGGTCAATAAATGTTGCCAGTGTGACCTTCTGAGACTGGAAGGCATCCTCTATGACCTGGCTAAGGTGTGTTGTCTGGTCCTCCGTACTTCTGAACTTTCGGAAGCCGGCCTGCTCTGGGACGATGATGCTCCCAGATTCCAGGTACAGCTGCATGCGCTGGTTGACAATGCGCTCCATGGTTTTGCAAACGCAGCTTGTCAGGCTGATGGGACGGTAGCTCAGGACTTTGGTCTTGTTTTTCCCTTTCTTCAACACTGGGATCATCCTGGCTTCCTTCCAGCACTGGGGGACCTGCCCCTGTCTCCAGCTGAGGTTGAAGATGTCCAGCAGTTTCTGGAGGGCTGAGTTGCCTGTGTGTTGCAGCATCTCATTCGTGATGTTGTCTGGACCTGGAGACTTCTTCTTCTTGAGCTTCTTGATGGCATTCTTCAGCTCAGCCATGGTGATGTTTTGTTGCATGGCTTCCTGTGCTTTTTTCCGTTCTCTCTCTGATCTCGGTTCTGACTTCCCTCTGAAGAGGCAGGGGTATGGTGGTGTCGCTCTCTCCCTGAAATGCTTGGGCAAAGGCATTGGCAGCAGCTTTTCCAGTGAGGGTTCTTCCTTCCTCCTCCAGGGTGATCTTCTGTCCCTTGTTGCCCTCATCATTCAGTGCTCTCGTAAGTTTCCAGAGCTTTGTGGTGTCTTTCTCCATATTCAGCCCTGCCGTTTTTTCTCTCCAGCCTCTTCTCTTGCACTCATGCTTTGTTCTCAGATGCCTGGCTTTGCTTTCTTGGAGTCTGATGTTGTTCTCCTGGCTTGGATTCATCTCTGCCTCTTCTCTCGCTCTTGTGAGTGCATCATGCGTCCTCTGCAGCTCATCGGACCAGTATGGGATGTAGTCCTTCCTCACTCCACGTGGGATGCTGTCCTTGGCTGCCTGGAGTATGCTAGCATTGAACTCCTTTACCACGTTGTTGATGTTTCTCCCTTCTGTCTCTATGTTTCCGGTCAGCTCATTTGTTCGTATGTTGAACAGTCCCCACTTTGCCTTTTTGTAGTTCCATCTTGGGTGGAGTGGCTGCCCGGGTGCCGAGTCTCTACTGATGGAAAGGAGAACTGGGCGATGGTCACTTCCACCCAGCTGTTCATCCACCTTTCTTGAGATGTTTTTGTGGATGTCATCTGTGCAGAGTGCTAGGTCTGGTGTTGTAGTTGATCGCCAGCGGCGCGAGTAGAAGGTAGGGGGATCTATGGGGTCGTTGACAAGGATTAGGTGGTGGTCATCTTGCCATGATTCAATGTCTTCTCCTCGCCTGTCTAGTGTGTTATATCCCCAACTCTGGGACTGGCTGTTAAAGTCTCCAGCGATGAGGAAGCCGCTGTTAGGGACCTGGATTCTTTCAAGCGACAGCGGCTTGTCGTTGGGGCAGTAGTAGTTGACGATGTTCAGCGGGCCGTCGTTGGTCGTTACCTCGACCTCTATAAACTCTGCTTCTTCCATGTATCTATTGGTCTCCCTGGCATTCATGTTGTTCCTGACCAGAGTCATTACACCTCCCTTCTTTCTCCCTTGTCTGTCGCTCCTGAACACCTGGTACCCTCGGATCTTGAAGGGCTTCCCCTCTTGCAGGTGTGTTTCCTGTATGCAGCAGATGTTAATGTTGTTTTCGTAGAGGAAGTGTTCTAGTTCTTCCTTCTTGTTGGATATCCCCTCTGCATTCCAATGCATGATGTTAATGGTGGGGTTGCCCTTGGCTTTGCTGTTTTTTTGGCCAGTCGCTTTCCTTTCTCGTCCCCTGGCTCCACAAGACGAGATGAAGGGACCTCCAGTAGCTAGGGGTGGACTCCTTCGAGGCGCGGAGCCCGGCGCTGCACCTGCCTGGTGGATCCCCACAGGGCGAGCACCATTACTGTCAATTCTGTCTCCAAGTGTCATAATGGCAGTTGATGCGTTGTGTTGTGGTTTATTAGAGCGCGCCGTGCGGCCCAACATATCCGACTTCAGCACTCGAGGTTTCTTTCGATGTTACCTCACCCTTAGCTCATGGCCCAAAGACCTGGGGGTGGGGGGATGGAGAGGTGTGGGGGGGGGGGGGGGGGGAACAGGAGGGGGGACCGGGGGGGGGATGGGGAGGGGATGGTCCATATTAGTCTGGCCTGTACCCTTCGACCTGCCCAGCTTGGGAAGCCCTGCCAGGAGTTTACACTCCCGCTGGCATAGCTCTTAGGGTCATAGAGACACACAAACCACCACACCGAGTTAAGGAATGGACCATGTGGTGGTGCAGTATCATTGAAACAGGACACGTTCTTTAATTACAGAAACTCAGGTGCCAGAACAGTCCACAGAACGTGGAAGCTTTATGTGTGGTGCCAGTGAGCATTGGTCAAGATCTTTCATTAATCAAATGCAGTTTGCTTGAACAGTCTTGAAAAAGATTTAACGAAACATTAGAGTTGTGTTGTGCTTTGCTTCATACCCAAGTAGTACCTGGTTACACACTAACAGGACGAACAGTTTGGATGGCTAGTTGGTTCGTAATAGGTTGGTCGATCGGTTGTTTAGTTGGGATGTTGGTTGATGGGCAGTGGGTGGGTGGGAGGGAAAGTTGAGAGAGTAAATGAGTTGGTTAGGTTGATTGGTGGTGGTGACGATGGTGGTGGTGGTGGCGGCGATGGTGGTGGTGGTTGTGGTCTTAGATGGAAGTAATAGAAGTGGTGGTGATATGATTGGGATGATGGTTGTGGTGGTGGTAGTGATTACATGGGTAGGTGGATTAAGAACCACCGCTGCAACAATCATTTTATTGCTCTAATGCAACAAAAAAGCCTGTGTCGTCAACGCAAGCTGGGACTATAAACTAAATGGCTGTGCAATGGGCGACGTATCCCATAATGGACGTGGCAATGCTTGGACGACGAAATTCCCCACATTGAGTACTGTCTTGGGAGCTGGCCATGCATGGTCGGAAGCTGTTTCGACATGGCATGTGACATGCGCATTGCTGACTTCCGGTGCGTTTCGCCTGAAAATGCAAGCTGAAAAAAAGGGTTAGGTTTCTATACGTCAACATTTAGCTTTAATGCAACACAGCTGGCCCCATGGAAGTCAAGACGCATTCACCAGTTACGAATGGCGCCAATGATGACGTTCGAGTGCAGTTAGCAATTTGGGCGATGGGCACAACCCAATTGTGAAACTTTAATACTTCTTGAATGGTTGCCTTAATCATTTGCGTCACTCAGTTTACCCTTTCATGGCCACTTTTTGGGGTGGGTGGTGATCCTTTTGACCCAAAAATTCGAAATTGCAATCTTTTCCACAAGACTGAACTTTACACTAACCAATTGCTCACACATTTTTGTCCGAACACATCTAAGTAATTATAATGAATTACATGTATAATCATTGTTCGTGACATCTATCAAATCAAACAGAGCAGGCCGTTAAGTTCACCAACAATGTTGACAAACTGTCCATCTGCCTAAGGCCAGCCTCGACGGTGACACGGAAATTTATGTGTTTACACAGGAAAGCAGACAGGGGCGGAGGCGACACAAATCTTACACATTGTCGACGCATCAACGTGTAACATGAACGACCATCATGATGTATTCCATGTGATGGTATGCGTCATGTATTGGTATGCCTCTAGCAATGTGTATGCATGTATGTCAATAGTTATGTACTTGTGCTTGCAAACTCTCTCTCTCTCTCTCTCTCTCTCTCTCTCTCTCTCTCTCTCTCTCTCTCTATATATATATATCTATCTATCTATCTATCTATCTATCTATCTATCTATCTATCTATCTATCTATCTATCTATCTATCTATCTATCTATCTATCTATCTATCTATCTATCTATCTATCTATCTATCTATCTATCTATCTATCTATCTATCTATCTATCTATCTATCTATCTATCTATCTATCTATCTATCTATCTATCTATCTATCTATCTATCTATCTATCTATCTATCTATCTATCTATCTATCTATCTATCTATCTATCTATCTATCTATCTATCTATCTATCTATCTATCTATCTATCTATCTATCTATCTATCTATCTATCTATCTATCTATCTATCTATCTATCTATCTATCTATCTATCTATCTATCTATCTATCTATCTATCTATCTATCTATCTATCTATCTATCTATCTATCTATCTATCTATCTATCTATCTATCTATCTATCTATCTATCTATCTATCTATCTATCTATCTATCTATCTATCTATCTATCTATCTATCTATCTATCTATCTATCTATCTATCTATCTATCTATCTATCTATCTATCTATCTATCTATCTATCTATCTATCTATCTATCTATCTATCTATCTATCAATCAATCAATCAATCAATCAATCTATCTATCTATCTATCTATCTATCTATCTATCTATCTATCTATCTATCTATCTATCTATCTATCTATCTATCTATCTATCTATCTATCTATCTATCTATCTATCTATCTATCTATCTATCTATCTATCTATCTATCTATCTATCTATCTATATCTATCTATCTATCTATCTATCTATCTATCTATCTATCTATCTATCTATCTATCTATCTATCTATCTATCTATCTATCTATCTATCTATCTATCTATCTATCTATCTATCTATCTATCTATCTATCTATCTATCTATCTATCTATCTATCTATCTATCTATCTATCTATCTATCTATCTATCTATCTATCTATCTATCTATCTATCTATCTATCTATCTATCTATCTATCTATCTATCTATCTATCTATCTATCTATCTATCTATCTATCTATCTATCTATCTATCTATCTATCTATCTATCTATCTATCTATCTATCTATCTATCTATCTATCTATCTATCTATCTATCTATCTATCTATCTATCTATCTATCTATCTATCTGTCTATCTTACATTGTTTTCAGCAAGAATGGATTGGAAAATTGAGTGACAGCGATCGTTTCTTGACCTACAGATCTTTCAAAAAGTAAACGAATACAGAGCATTATATCAATGAACTGAAAATAAAGAAATGTAGAGATTCATTCGTACGATTTCGGTTAGGAATAAATGAGCTAAAAGTGAACAGATGGTATGAGAGGGACACATGTTTGGATTGTCCATTCTGTACAAGTAGTGTTGAGAACGAAATTCACTTCTTGTTAGACTGCCCGATGTATGTTGATATTAGACAGCAGTACTTGTTACCATATGTAGAAACAGCCAAATGAAGGAGCACAGGTTTTCTTCTTGACGGCAAGAGTGTAGAAAGGACACGAAAAGTTGCCATGTACATCCATTATGCCCTAAGGAGACGAAACGAAAATGTCAAATGTAAGCCAGTCAATCACAATAATATTACAACTATACATTTATATTCATGTATATACAAACCTGTACCCTTGTGACGGGCCGATGGTCTATGCAATAAAAGTCTAACGTATCTCTCTCTCTCTCTCTCTCTCTCTCTCTCTCTCTCTCTCTCTCTCTCTCTCTCTCTCTCACCCCTCCCCTCCCCTCCCCTCCCCCCCTCCCCCCTCCTCCCCTCTCTCTCTAACTGTGTGTGCGCGCGCGCGCGCGTACAAGTGTGAGCGTGCATCTATGCCGGTCGAAACAATTGTGGCAAAAAGATCTGCTTTTGACAGAACAGCTCATCTTCGTACAATAGCCTTCTGCAAACCACACTAATCTTATACTTATTGCTGCGATAACGACGCATAACAAACTTTACAACAGGGACCGCTTTGATGTCAATGCCTATCTCGGATTGTGAAGGGAATACTCGCCAATGTGTTCTTGAGATGATGCTTACTGCATATGAATGAAGCTCCCGACCCAAATTAGTCCACTAGAGACTTCGCCTGCGGGTGAATGAGTCTCTAGCACAGTTCATATCACGTGATGGAACTAATCCATCCGGAATATTCATAAGAAGGTCACACAAGAGGCTTGTGGGATAGCACTCTGCTCCCTGACATATGCCGTTAAAGTAGTTCCAAGACTATTTCGCACAAAACTCATAAATTACGCTTGATGAGGCAATAAACAAGCGTTTATTTGATAAAATAAAATGTTTGTATTGAAATGGAAACAAGTTTTGACATCTAAATGATTTCAGTAAAAAGTGGGTGAAATAGTATCCAGAACGAGCTATTTTTGGCACGTTGCTGTAATACGAAGGGTCTAGTCTATTACGCAATTATTGCAAACCGCGCCAGAGCAAAGACACTATCTATAGATAGCGTCTTCGGCCAGGGTCACTACTGACTCGGGTTCACAGAATGCTCCTGACCATCCCTCGTCTGGAGTGCTTTTGTTGATTTATTGCGAAATCCGCGGACTTTTCATGCAGAACACGCACGTAATTAATGCCCCAGTTATTCATGCAGGTCAGTTAGAAGACTTTACCTCAGTTCACTCTGTAATTAGCGGGATATTTATTTATGCTGATAGACTTTTTCAACGTTACAGAATTTGCACGAGGAATCCATTGTTATACATATGACTATATTGATAATAAGAACTATTCACACTTTTTCACACGCAGGGAAATGCATTATTCACCTACACGAAAGGAAAATGTGGGAAATACATCCAAAATCTACAAACGCATTCCCCATGAGTGAGTAGCAAACGAAGAGGTGGTTTTCACGCACAGGCAAAGGAAAACCAACAAACGACGTATCGTCAGTACTGCTTCAGCCTTTGTGATTCTGAACACTGCAACAATGCGATATAAATAAGTGCATTGACCCAATTCGCTGCTTTCTTTCATTGCTTTCTATAGGACATTCTCATTTCTGAAACGGAAATTCAGCCCGAGTTTCGTCCCTTTACTTCTGGCAGTTCCGGTAGACTGGTAAAAATAGAAGCTGATGTGATGATCGCTAGATCGTGGCAAAAGGATGACATTAAAGCATGCAAAAAGATTAATTAGATTAAAAACTAATCGAAAAGTCATATTAGACTGTTTTAACGTATACTTTCTGCACAAAACCCACAGAAGATAAGTAAACAAACCTCACCGTATGTACCTAGCTGGCTAGCAGACGAACGTGATCGAACCGTAGTCACTACGCCAGCAGACGATCGAGCTAGTGTGATATAATGTTTGTATGACACTCGTGCACTGAGTTTTGATGCGTGACCGGGACACTCCCCGCAGTATGTTTTGTTTGCTTTGTATGTAAGGTTTTAGCACTAGCTGTAACTATGGTCAGTTATTAATATAATTGGTGAATTTAGTTGTCATGAAACTTTGTTTTGTGCTTTAATGCCATTTTCTTGTCATAATCTTACACGTTACATTACGCCGAATGCGGGCAAGTTGATCATGCACTCATCGACTCTATCAGTCTATGATCGTGAATTTTCTGTCCTCGCCTGACCAGGGAAACGAAATAGTCAATTCAAGCCAGCACTAAACAATTATCTGCTGCCACTTATTCCAGCATTACATGAAACATTATATCACACTAGATCGATCGTCTGCTGGCGTAGTGACTATGGTTCGATCGCGTTCGTCTGCTAGCCAGCTAGGTACGTACGGTGAGATTTGTTTACTTATCTTCTGTGGGTTTTGTGCAGAAAGTATACGTTAAAACAGTCTAATATGACTATTTTCGATTAGTTTTTAATCTAATTAATCTTTTTGCATGCTTTAATGTCATCCTTTTGCCACGATCTAGCGATCATCCCATGAGCTTCTATTTTTACCAGTCTACCGGAACTGCCAGAAGTAACCTAACGCGTTGTTTTTCGACAGAGAGCGCCGAGGATAACTCCTGCAGGGTACGTTAAGGAGAATGTCCTATAGAATGAATATCAGTCGCACTTCCCGAGCAGTCCACGGGGACAGAGTACTCGGTCTTTGAAATCTCGGCATTTGAACGAGAACGAGACTGCCAACAACCGGCAGTTTATATATCAAAATGGCGGTCGACGTTCGAATGGGACAAGATTTGTTGAACTATTTGAATACAGTGCCGGTGTCGCGAAATATTTTATCCCTGTGATATTTTATGGCGGAAGTGCTTCTCCGCATGCGCGAAATTGGGTACAACAATCTGCATGCCATGATTTAAACCACTGAATTGATCAAACCAGTGTAAAAACAGTGTTGCTAATGTAGCAAACGGTGACGTGAAAGTTGGGAAGACTAACATTAATTTTTATTTTCGCACCCAATTTCGCGCATGCGGAGAAGCACTTCCGCCATAAAATATCACAGGGATAAAATATTTCGCGACACCGGCCTACAGGGAGGATCTCCCTCAAGTAAGACAACTACTTGCAAATGCATATGATTCATTCAATAGACTGTTATGCTGAATGAGGCAACATTTGTAAGAAGTAATTTCAAAGCGAGTTAAATTAAGTAATATCTCCTTTCTGCCCAATAGAAGCACAGCCCGGGGACCAGGGTTAGGATTTGTAAAACAATCCACCCCCCTGGCTCCTGTGAGGTCCGTGCATCCGCTTGATAAGGGGGAGACGGCACTCAGCGAGAGAGACCATTTCACCACTGGGGTCTAGAAGTTCAAATACTAAGAGCTTGTACCAACGGCCAATTAAAGAGTGGAAAGTACCTCAACTTCGCCCCTGCCGTCTTACTTGACTTCAACCTCACTACCGACTACCACACATACAAACACACACGTGTGTGGAGTGACAGGGTTTGGAAACACTGACAGACAAATAAAAGTGCTCATAAAATATACAAGCAGTTTGTGGGGACTGACGGTCGAGGATTCGAAGCGGTGATAGACAAGGCATGAAATAAAGTGGAATATGAATTCATGACAGGCTGTGCTGCTGTTTCATTACACCACCACACCAGTTGAAACCAGACCCTTAATTACCTAAATGACAATTCAGGCTTCTATTCTGGTTTTCAGGAACCCACAGAAAGATCAGAGATGTTCGACGAGGCACAGAATGATGTTGTTAATGTATCGAAGATAATGATAGCAAATCCACGTAGTAACTTCGTTTTTGAAAAGATAGAGATTATGAGCACATTAAACGGTATGTATATGTATGCTGTGCATTTCAGGTATGTAGCAAGGTTTGTTTCTCGGTGTTGACTATTCTCAATGAACAGCAACTTCGGATGCATCGATGACCAGTGAACCCCTTTCTACCACCACCCTTTTGTTTTGTTTTGCGTGCGCGCACGCACACACGCGCGCGCACGCATGCATGCACGCACACAGAGACAGCTAGACAGAGAGACAGACAGACAGACAGACAGACAGACAGACAGACAGACAGACAGACAGACAGACAGACAGACAGACAGACAGACAGACAGACAGACAGACAGACAGACAGACAGACAGACAGACAGACAGACAGACAGACAGACAGAAAGAGATATATATTCAACCTCACTCACCATAATGCACACACATCATTAAGCGCATTACAAAATTCCGCTACACTAAATTAACAATGCATGAAGAGCACATGAATCATCAAACACAGATAAATGAATCCAACTAAGAATGACACACGTGCAAGTTATAAACAAGATATGTATAACTATTTTGTTATTGAAGTGAACCTACCGTCTAATACACGAGTGATAAGCTCTCACATTAGTTATATCAAAAGATACATGCTGGGGGAATAATACAGATTGAATTGGGCCAATGGCCTACACAATAAACTGTTTTGTTGTTCTTGATGTTCTAAATAAGGTGACAGTCTAAACACCCTCAGCATGGACCTGAGTATTATTTTACGAGCTGGTAACCGATTTCTTCCGGGAGCAGCAGCTGCGACCTCCTCTCACCTCTAGAGTCCAGTCTGTGCGTTTACGTAGACCATCCAATCAGGGGCTACGTGCATGCTGGACCGTTGTCCCTACCTACATCACACTGGTTACATTGCCCACGTCACGCTTTCCCGCGCTTTCCAAATTAAAGATACATGAAGCTTGCTTCATTTACAAGAACGAAACATTTTCTTTGCGAGAGTGTGGTTATTAGCTCAGACCAACCTTCTCTGAGAGAGAGAGAGAGAGAGAGAGAGAGAGAGAGAGAGAGAGAGCGAGAGAGAGCGAGAGAGAGAGAGAGAGAGAGAGAGAGAGAGAGAGAGAGAGAGAGAGAGAGAGAGAGAGAGAGAGAGAGAGAGAGAGAGAGAGAGAGAGAGAGAGAGAGAGAGAGAGAGAGAGAGAGAGAGAGAGAGAGAGAGAGAGAGAGAGAGAGAGAGAGAGCTCGAACTCGAACCTTTATTGATAAGGCCACCAACCTACAAATGACAATACAATACAATCTTCATAATTTGCTACATTTATGACATAACTCCATTCATCTCCAATATAGCGACTTTCTCTCCTTTTCATCACACGATTATGATATGTGCAAATAGCTCGTAAAATGGTTTGCTCGTAGCTCCCATAAAGTATACAATGTATACATTGACATCTTCTCGTACGTGAGGAACCAAATATTTGACACGTAGATCGCTCACGGCTGGACATCTAATTAAAACTTGGTATTCGTCTTCGTCCTCCTCCTGGCACAATGGACTTATTAATTGGATCATTGTCTCGAATCGGTGCTTGTGGATATACAATTCACTGGTACCAAAACGAAATTTTATAAACGCCTATTTAAAAACCTTTTAGTCCACCTTATACAGATATGCTTCTAATCCAGGTGTAATTTTAAACTCTCTGTAAACCGCATATCTTTCACTACTGTACAATTCATTTGACCAATGCTGAGAGAGAGAGAGAGAGAGAGAGAGAGAGAGAGAGAGAGAGACAGAGAAAGAGAGAGAGAGAGAAAGAGAGAGAGAGAGAGAGAGAGAGAGAGAGGTGGTGGCGATTGTAGTGATGTGCTGGCATTAGGAATACTAGGAGGGATTTGTACACAGGCAAGGACCTGAAACATACATCACACTTAAACATGATAACACAGGATTTATTTCCAACGACACCACGTACTCCCTTTCCTTCCTCTGTTTTCCTCTGTGCTTCTATGTCTGCACGCCTGCAAACAGCCAGTCTTTGTCCTTGGGGATATGTTCGCCCATTCTCAGACCTATACTATTTCGCCTCATCATTCATGGTGCCTTTATATGTAAATGCATTCGGGTTCGGCGTGCGTGACGTTAGCAGACCACCTATGAAACTCGATATACCTTCTGAGATGGATGGATGGATCGATGAATAGATGGATGGATGAAGTGAGTTTACCGGCCTATCAGCCTTTGTAGGCTGTGTAAGGCCTTTAATCACGAACATCACTAAAGGTGCTTGGAGTAAGTCAAGTCTCGATTTTCCTTATCATTCGCCGCTTACAAATCGCGTATGGAGACACTGAGGGTCTATTTTAACTCCAACCCACAAACCCAAACCAGCCTGAGCAGTTGGCCCGCCGAGAATCAAGCGTTATATTAACATATGATTAATTAATTATTCCTTGAACGCTTGTCGTAGATTAAAAGCAAATGAGCGATTAAAACAAGAACCCAACGAACTGGCATAAAACTGAAGTAGAGTCCACAAATCAGCCAGAGAAATTGTCCCATCGAGAACTAGTGTGTCAGCACTGTGATGCCAGCAAGAAAGCTCTGACAATGGCCATGCTGATGAAACGTACCCCCAGGAAGCATGGATAAGGGCCTACACAGATGGGTCAGCCACAGATGCAGTCAAGAGAGGGGGAGCTGGAGCGTACATCCAGTACCCAGGCGGAAAATGGCAGGCAGAGGCAATACCGACAGGCCTCCACTGCACCAACTACAGAGCAGAGGTTGAAGCCCTGATCCATGCTGCAAATACCATCAGCAGCAAAACAGACCTTGACGGAGACTCCCAGGTAGTCTTCCTCACATATGCACTCTCCGTCTTAGAGGCAGCAACAGCAAGCAAACTGCCTCAACTCCTGAAAGCACTCCAAAACATCACATGCTTCAGGATTGTACTGCAGTGGATTCCCTCACACTGTGGAATACATGGAAATGAGGAGGCGGATAGAATCGTAAAGCTGGGAGCTGAAGACCACCAAGAAGAGAACAGAGTCACCCTTACAGAAATGAACACCATGGTGAAGGACCTGTTCAGAACACCCCAGACAACGGACAGCTACCACCAACTGTCCAGACAAGAACAGGTGGTCATCTTCAGGCTGCGGACAGGGCACAATAGACTCAACCACCACATGCATAAGAGATTCAGATTTGTACCATCCCCAAAGTGATCCTGTGGAGAGGCCGACCAGACGGCTGACGCATCTGCAGGAATGCAGGAACCACCGGCTGCTGCTAGAGGACGTTTGGCCGGAACCAGCAAGCATTCAGGAAAACCTGTACGACAGGGTGGAATCTCTCCAGAAAACAGCCCATTTCATCCTTGACTCTAGAATCCAAGTGTGATGGCGTTCGAGAAGAAGAAGAAGAATTAGTGCGTCTACCTTCTTCTTTTTCACAAGCGGCACGGTAAAATTATGCATTCCATCAATCCTCTCTTGTTTGGATAAAAACACAGCCATATAATCTTAGAAGAGTTCCCCCTTTCAAGAGTGGGAATCCATGCAGTCCTTTCATAATTGCACGTTTAGAAGATCTCCTTCAGAAACAAACCCACTCAAGTTGAAAAAACACAGCAGTAAGCATGTAGCAGCATCATACGAGCCAAAAAAAAATCAGTTAATAATTTCTTAGAATGGCTGCCTGCCACTCTCTCACTGGAACTTGTGACCTTTGAGGCTTTCGGGTTCATTCCTGAGCAGGAATTGGCAAGAGTGACCTCACTGCAGAACTGCTAAGAGCCATAGAAGACGTAGAAGAAACTGGCTACTGCAAGGATTACCTCTCCGGCACGTTAGTCTAATGGCACAAGTTTTCTTGTAAACAACACGCACTTGCCACATCGGATACCAGATTTCACAAGGTAGTATGCTATATGCGTGATATCACAATCTAGCTCTTCCACCATTGTGATTTATCGTCTAAGAAAATCCAGAATGTGACTACCATAGGGACGTAGTGTAAAGTCCATGTCAGCCATTAACGGTACTTAGGCATGTAGGGTTATCGGATCAGCAAAGATTTAAATAACAGTGAACAACGCTGCCCGCACTCGAGAGGGCCACTACAAGGATAGAAGGTAAAAAGAAAATGAGGTTGCTAATTCCCTTCCAGGCGTACGTGTCTGGTCTGGCTTCAGCCCCCTTCAAATGGGTGAAACCCCAGCTGTTTACAACATACCGCTGTCTCCGGGCAAAGTGAGACCTTCGACTTTAATGTCAAGGTCACACGGGTTGTAGTTCTTGTGGTAGAGTGACGGACAGGAGATTTATGACTAAGCTTCATTGTTCTTGACATTGTTTTCCTTGGGGAAGAAAACATTTTAGCCATGGAAAGTGCCATCAAGGAACATATGCCACAGTCTCCAACAGCCAGAAAGACCCATTTTCTTCTTCCCGCATACCTTATCATGTCTTTTTTGCAACGTCTACAGCTATCATCATGACTGTTAGGGGTTTGTTTTTGTATTGTTTTTGAAAACTTTTTTATAAACTGTACTCAGTTTGTGGGCGAACATTGACTAGCCAGACAAAAAAACGAATGACTGCTGCCCGGGATGCTGAAATACACGAAGGAACCAAGGTACTGGTCTGGTCTTAGAAGGACAACACAAAAAAGGACCTCAACGTTTCGGGTATGACACACTTCCTCAGGACAAACACCACAACTTCACCTCCCCCCTCCCCCTCTTCCACTCAACCTTTCACAACCACGTGCTGCATTGATTGGCTTGATTTTCTGCTCATCAGAGTGAAATATATTCATTTCTCCATACCCCCAACCTCTAACATTTCACAGCTTCCTTTTCCCCCGCCTACACCGGGCACAAAGTTGAGTTTGTTGTCTTTTTTGTTTGTGGTGTATGTCCTGATGAAGGGGTAATACTCGAAACATTGACGTCCTGTTTTGTGTTGTCCTTATAACCAAGACCAGTACCTTGGTTCCTTTTTGCATAATGACTATCCACATATTCTAAAGAACCATTGTTCAAAAGTACTTTTTTTCGGTAACATTCAGTAAAATGCACAGACCAGACGCTAATGGAACTTTACACACACCTTTTGGAGGACTACGTGATATTTGTAAAATGCGAGATAAACACAAGCTCTGGTCAATGGATGTTTTTCACATTTGCAACAAAGAGTGAGAATCCTGTATAAATGTCGGGCAACCTGAGGGGCAGAAGAGGAGGGTAAATTTTCCGACATTCAAAACCCTGTTGCTTCATACTCACTGCTTATTTCATGCATTGCCTATTGCTGTTTCCAATACGTCACTCCCCACATACTGCTTATAGCACATCTAGTCTTTCGATGCTTTAGATCCATATCATTCCTTCCACACACTTCATGATACGCCTCGTCATTCAATGCTTCAAGATCCTGTCTTTCCATTTGTATAGCTTATTATCGTACCTTGTGTAGTAAGGGTAGGGGAAATGGGTGCAATGGGGATGCGCTATGCAGGTGCGGCAGAAGTACCAACATGCTAGAATGGGAATCCGCGTTGGGTACTTCCTGTGGAAGTAGGATGCAGAGGATATATCGTCCATTCCACGACTCATTTCCAAGAACAGCTGGGGTGCGGGCCCTCGCGCTCCAGAAGGGTCCTCCAGCCACTGTAGCACACAGCTGAGGCTGCGCCTACGTGGATTGGGCGGAAGAGCTAATGCCCAAGTGGGCAATGAGCTTTGCCTCACGCTGATGCCCCCTGGTGGTATACGCTGCTTGAGGCCGCCCACGTCGGAGTTGCTGGAGTCGCGTTTTACAAAACCAGACTAAAAATAGACTACAGGGAGGTGACTCCCATATTATTTCCGGCAGGGGAGACGGCTTTGCACGGGGAAAAACTTTTTTGAACGCTACATTATGTGTTAAAAGACACAAATGCACCAAAAACACAAAAACTCGTAAAGCAACTAATGCGTCGTTTGTCGGGATACATTCCATGCGAAGAACAGGTGCAGGAGCGGTAAATCGCATAAAGAGAGAGCCGAGCAGATAACTCTGCGATGACTTCCGGAATTTATTTTGGCCGGGAACTTATTTTGGTCGCTACACGCACAGAAAGCTCAACCCACTTGGTTTCAGCTGAAGAAGGTGTACTGTGCAGCAGCTGCCGCTTTTAAGCCGTAAAAGGAAAAGAACAGAAACACACCAAGGTCATGTGCTTTTGAACTATTCCACTGACAAACACTGTAAAATTTCATTCGATGGGATTTAATGTCCGCCATTTTATAATTATTTCTCCTGGTATGGATTTTATTACCAAAAAGGAAATATGCTGTGAAGATAAGATGAAATTAAACGTACTTTGTAAACAAGGGTGGATGTTGCAACAGAAAGAAGTTCTGAAGTGACATGGCGACACCCAAATGTCCAAGTTCAAATGAGACCAGAAACAGCTTTTGCATGAAGAAGCCATTTGATTTCTTCACGTGGAAAAGTAGGTAGATAACGAAGCATGTAAAAAATGGTCGTCATACATCGAACACGTAAAATGAAATCACTATTGACAAGGCAAACAGAAATTGCTTCAGCCTATTCGATCCGTACTCCTCTAAGACTACCAGCACAGCAGGGCTGGTTCATCGATCGAAGAGATAACAGTTGAGTGATGCTCAACAGCAAACTGATCTACAAATGAATTTGCTTGCAGGTCTACCAGCACTAGTTGGCCGAATGAAATAGATTACTGAATGAAAGAGAGCAGAAATGTGTGACAACTGATATGAAAGTCGACATTATTAACTGAGCACTTAAAAATGTAATATTCAGCATAGCGAAATGCATATTAACTTTCGGATAAATCTCGGGCTTTGACTCCACCATGAGCTTCGAGCTCTTCCTGATAGTTCGAAAGAGTGCCGTGGCTAACCTTAAAAATGCACAATTTTCACTCTTATATTCGGTTACACTGCATTAAACAGACACCACTTTATGTGGGTTTTTTTCCTTCTGTTTTTTTCCCCCTGCTGAGATTCAATACACGAGCATCACACTATCACTATGCAATTTTATGCAAAAAGGGCAGAACAAGGGCAGAAGCCAGTATAACTTTGCCGTCATTGTCTGCGTAGACTCCTGTTCTTCATCAGTGGTTCTCCTAATGCTTCTTACACACCATGTGATACCGCTCTTCAATAATACATTTTAAAAATCAGATATGAAAGTACCAGTGTTTGATGGTGCCTGATCCATAAAAATCTTACTCGATTTTTCTGAAAAATGTCCCATGTTCTCACTCCATCTCGTGCACACCTGAGATACAATGCAATGCAATTTTATATCTCAAAATGTCTTTAGTATTAAACATTTCTTGAACATCATGAACAAGCCTCAGGTTTCTGTATGTGCTCATCTCTGCCTTCGTACTCACTATACTGCATTCGTCACTGCTGATAACATCATTTCTGTATGTACTCATCTCTGCCTTCATACTCACTATACTGCATTCATCACTGCTGATAACATCGTTTCTGTATGTGCTCATCTCTGCATACGCACTATACTGCATTTGTTACTGCTGATAACATCGTCGCTATCAGAGCTGGAGAAACCGTCTCTTATGTGGTGGAGTGGAATAAGCCATGATGGTAGCAGGGCGCAGGTATGAGACAAAATCGTAGCTGCTTTCCACACAAAAAAATTTCCCCCATGGGTACAGGAGCTGCTGGCTGGTCCAAGGCCTGATGATAATGACCTGGACCAACCCAAGACCGTGGTGGCAGTTATCTCTCTAGACCGTGGTGGCAGTGGTCTCTCTTGACTGTGGTGGCAGTGGTCTCTCTAGACCGTGGTGGCAGTGGTCTCTCTAGACCGTGGTGGCAGTGGTCTCTCTAGACTGTGGTGGCAGTGGTCTCTAGACTGTGGTGGCAGTGGTCTCTCTAGACCATGGTGGCAGTGATCTCTCTAGACCGTGGTGGCAGTGATCTCTGTAGATCGTGGTGGCAGTGATCTCTCTAGACCGTGGTGGCAGTGATCTCTCTAGACCGTGGTGGCAGTGGTCTCTATAGACCGTGGTGGCAGTGATCTCTCTAGACCGTGGTGGCAGTGATCTCTGTAGATCGTGGTGGCAGTGATCTCTCTAGACCGTGGTGGCAGTGATCTCTCTAGACTGTGGTGGCAGTGGTCTCTCTAGACTGTGGTGGCAGTGATCTCTCTAGACTGTGGTGGCAGTGATCTCTCTAGACCGTGGTGGCAGTGGTCTCTCTAGACTGTGGTGGCAGTGATCTCTCTAGACCGTGGTGGCAGTAATCTCTCTAGACCGTGGTGGCCGTGATTTCTCTAGACTGTGGTGGCAGTGATCTCTGTAGATCGTGGTGGCAGTGATCTCTCTAGACCGTGGTGGCAGTGATCTCTCTAGACCGTGGTGGCAGTGGTCTCTCTAGACCGTGGTGGCAGTGGTCTCTCTAGACTGTGGTGGCAGTGATCTCTCTAGACCGTGGTGGCAGTGGTCTCTCTAGACCGTGGTGGCAGTGATCTCTCTAGACTGTGGTGGCAGTGGTCTCTCTAGACCGTGGTGGCAGTGGTCTCTCTAGACTGTGGTGGCAGTGATCTCTCTAGACCGTGGTGGCAGTGATCTCTCTAGACCGTGGTGGCAGTGGTCTCTCTAGACTGTGGTGGCAGTGATCTCTCTAGACTGTGGTGGCAGTGATCTCTGTAGATCGTGGTGGCAGTGATCTCTCTAGACCGTGGTGGCAGTGGTCTCTCTAGACCGTGGTGGCAGTGATCTCTCTAGACCGTGGTGGCAGTGGTCTCTCTAGACCGTGGTGGCAGTGATCTCTCTAGACTGTGGTGGCAGTGGTCTCTCTAGACCGTGGTGGCAGTGGTCTCTCTAGACTGTGGTGGCAGTGGTCTCTCTAGACCGTGGTGGCAGTGGTCTCTCTAGACTGTGGTGGCAGTGATCTCTCTAGACTGTGGTGGCAGTGATCTCTGTAGATCGTGGTGGCAGTGATCTCTCTAGACCGTGGTGGCAGTGGTCTCTCTAGACCGTGGTGGCAGTGATCTCTCTAGACCGTGGTGGCAGTGGTCTCTCTAGACCGTGGTGGCAGTGGTCTCTCTAGACCGTGGTGGCAGTGGTCTCTGTAGATCGTGGTGGCAGTGATCTCTGTAGATCGTGGTGGCAGTGATCTCTCTAGACCGTGGTGGCAGTGATCTCTCGTGTCTTGTGTGCCGTTCCCTCTTAACAAGGGAATGCACGGACCTCACAGGAGCCAGGGTGTAGATTATTTCCCAGATCTTAACCCTGGTTCCTGGGTTGTGCTTCCATTTGGCAGAAAAGAGAGATTACTTAATTTAACTTACATTGAAATGCCTTCTTACAAATGTTGCCTCATTCAGCATAACACAGTCTATGGAATGAATCATATGCCGTTGCAAGTAGTTGTCTTACTTGAGAGGAAACATCAGATTTACAGTCAAAATGTTACAATTAAGATGCCAGAGTGGGAGAACGGCTCACTAGCCAGGGGTCATGCTAATATTGACCCATCCACGACACACCCCTTTCTCGCGGGAGATCGTGTGGTATCACATGCAGGCGGCAAATTGGCTTCGACGCGAACGCCAACTGAACGTTGAGTTGTATTCCGGACAGCATTTGTGACTCATTTTTGCCAGACAGTGAGAAGATTTCTCAGACTGTGATAGACAGGGGTATGAATAAATACTACTCATGTTATTTAGACGAAATTAAGATCTATGAACAAGAGGATTCAACGGTGGAGGTAACAGCTCGGGAAGTGCTGGCATCTGCGTGACATTGAGCGTCGTATCTGTCTGTTGTCAGGTGCCTGTAAAATGTTGATCAAGTGTTCCAGTGATCAGGTAGTTAAGTTTAAAACGGATTGAGCGCCTCGGGTTGGTGTAGAGTCGCTATACTAAACTAATACCTTTACCTTCACTAGTTGCATTGATGAGAAAGAAATTTACCAACCATGTTCGATTCGAAGATTTCGGTCATGCTATTTACAGAAATTGCGCTAATGGCTTCGAAATGGCTTAGAAATGAGCATACATATCGTTATCCCCTTCTTGAATATGATATATTTAAGCTATTCTAATTAAACCAGAACTATATTTGACCAAATTACGTTAGAAACAGCAACATTTTGAAACACATGCGGTGCCATTTCGATCATCATCCTGGACGGATATGGCGACCGCATGTCTGTGTTTCAAAATGTTGCTGTTTCTAACGTAATTTGGTCAAATATAGTTCTGGTTTAATTAGAATAGATTAAATATATCATATTCAAGAAGGGGATAACGATATATATGCTCATTTCGAAGCCATTTCGAAGCCATTAGCGCCATTTCGGTAAATAGCATGACCCGAAGATTTGATCGAGACAGGGGTGAACCTTTGCGCTTCGGCTTACGTTGGATGGGATATATTCTGTTCTAATCCTGGAGCTTTGTATAACCGTGCTCTACCCAAAATCTCAGAACTACCATCACGACAGACAAGCTGTGTAATGAGATGGTAAGGTACATAAGCATCATCCTCGCAATGAAGCGTTACTGTACGTCTATCCTCACTCAACCCTCACGCTACCTCCCAAAATTTGCTTCCTGAAGCCTAGAAATGAATAAACTTGTGTTAAACAACAGTAATGTTCAGTTTAAAATGCGGATCTGAGACTCACCCCCGCGCAGACTCCTTTGTTTTTATTAAGCCGGTTGAGATTTAGCTGATGCCGGCAGCACGCCTTGATCCACGCCATGGCATCGGCTCTTCTGCTTTTTACAGAGGGAAATTGATGCAATTTGCCTCCTACTATTTTATCGGGATATCGTTGATCACCAGAGCATGTGCCCCACTGGCAGTGAACAACCATCTTGTTGTAGTTGTGTGATAGGCTAGAACCGAAGCGAAAACGCGTGATGGAGTCAAAGAGACGCTGCTTCCAGACAGTGCCGTATTTGTAATACTAGTGTGAGCCAGAGAAGTCTGCGCTAAAAATAGACTAGTTCCGCGTCAGCGATTGGCTAAGCCCAGCGACCACGTGGGCCGTGTGGATGGGTTAATAACGAGTGAGTGACAGGGCAGCTGCACAAACAATCAGACCACAGCAGATCAGGGGTCCCAGAGCGGTCAGCTGGTCAGCTTGCCTTAGACAAAGGATGGGGGAGGGGGGTTGGAGAGAGGTCTGACACACAGAGAGATCTGACACACAAGGGGGGTTGGAAGAGACAGAAGCAGGGATAACTGAATAGAGGATGCACACAGTAGATATGCAGTACAATACACTTGGTGATAGGTGCATCCTATCACATGAACACAGTAGATGTACAATACACTTGGTGACAGGTGCACCTTATCACACTTACTAGATGCTTGAGGTCGACTGAAGTTAAAGATAGAGAAAGAGCATACAGGTCATATCTCTACATACTGATGGAGGGATCTTGCTGTGAGGACTGAGATATAAAGGAAGCCGTATCTGATGATTAGTGATGAGCATTAAGTCAGGGTAAACGATTAGACAAGTATAAATAGAGGTGCTTCATGGAGCAGAGATCATAAATCAATGCTAGGTTGACATTTGTCTCTGTATATCTCATGAACGACCTTGAATATTTATGAAGAGTTTGTACTTTGTGAAAACCTAAGTAGGTTGCATCCCTGTGTGTGTGTGTGTGTGTGTGTGTGTGTGTGTGTGTGTCTGTCGCCTGTCTATCTGTCTGTCTCTGCATGTATGTGTGCGTGTGCATGCGTGCGCATGCATGCATGCACGCTTTTGTTCGCGCTTGTTCTTTAACAATCTTAACGTGTCTTTCCGCCTGTCCTGTGTTCCTGGCTCTCTGTCTCTCTCTCTCTGTCTCTCTCTCTGTCTCTCTCTGTCTGTCTCTGTCTGTCTCTCTCTCTCTCTCTCTCTCTCTCTTACCCTGTTTGCTGGCTGCCTGCCTCTCTCTCACGCCGTCTCTATGACTGGCTTCAGGAACAACATGTACCCCCCCCCCCCTCCCCCCGGTTGAACGGCACAGTATCCTCCACAGGTAGGGTTTATTTCCTGGTTCCTGGGTAAGAGAAAGGGGTAGTGGTGCTGACAGGTTTTGGCCCGTTGAGGAATCAACAAGGAGAAGTAGAATTCTGTCTAGTTGAGACGATTGGACAGATCTTGTTTGCTCTTAATTTCGCCTTGTAGAATTTCTCTCCTCCCCTAACGTGTCCCTCGATCCATACTCCACCCAGAGATACTCGATCTCTGCTCCACCTCTCAGCATTACCTCTTCCGTGAATGAGCACCATGCACGCACCAACGATCGAGCCGATATTTTGTTCATGTGCAAATAGGGATTTTGTAGTTCCTCAATAAATGCTCCAACTGCAATGGAAACAATGATAATTAATAAAACTAACAAAAAGGAATTTATCGAGTAAAGAAACTTTTGTATTGTACTGACATGCATGCAACGCACCAGGAAGTCAATATCTTGAAAGTTGACAAAACAAAATTGCATTGTTTACATAGCGCACTGATGGAGAGGGATATGCACTGTCAACCAGGTTGCAGATTACCATAAGATCCACGTACGTTTCACCATGATTTCCACGTGTTGATGCAAGAAGTCGAACCCACTTTCATACCAGCGACAATCGACTATCACTATGCCGTCACGATGATGACGATGATGACGACAACGACGACGGAGGCAGCATGCACCACCACATATAATAATGATTACAATGACAACAACACGTACACCACCACCACCACCAACAACCACAACAACAAAAGCAACTGCAGTTATGACAATTCTAGGAAATCCTATCAATTGAATTTCAATTACTCCATGATCTAATCTTGCTTTCATTTTAAAAGTGAATGCCAATACGTCTGACTGTAAGATTGTCTCCTCAAAGAGAGAGATTGATTGATTGATTGATTCTTTATTTATCAAGGATGAAATTTTAGGCATTTCTGCCTTTCTTACAAATTGTCCTTGCTCATAAAGAAATGAAAACACTGATAATTAAGACACAAAATACACAGCTAATCGATCCATGTACAACAGTTGGTAAGGTATATGAAGAGAGAGAGAGAGAGAGAGAGAGAGAGAGAGAGAGAGAGAGAGAGAGAGAGAGAGAGAGAGAGAGAGAGTTTGGAACTGGCGAGAAGTCGATGGCTGGGCACAAGGTGATCACGAGTTTCCCTCCTGATTCAGCTCCTATAGTCTTCTAGCTAGCTGCCCTACTTTTCCTGGCTGCTACATCTGTGTCAGGTCCTGGCGACCTCTATGTGCCTCCCAGGCCTCAGGCAGGAGCAAACAGCGGGACAGAATAATTCGGAACAGATCATTCATCTTCAGACTGATAACACCATTCAGAAATAACACACCGAGGATAACAACCCACAGAAAACAATCTCAATAGTAAAAATTAGTCAACAGACATCTACTAGGAGACAGAAGGGGATGGTTCTGGTGTATTTTATGGGAGATTTGAATATTTTCGTGTACGTTACTCGGCGAGCACCATCCTGATGCATCATGACTGCTGAACACAACTGTGCACCTCCCAGACAGAGATCGAGGTGCTCCGCATAGCACTACACTACAATATAATACATTCTGATTCTGCTGCTGGTGATTCCTTCTCCTTCAGTGATGCTCGCCATCCTCTTTCGAGGTAAGGCTGCGAGGTCGTTCACCCCACAACCGAGATGTCTCAGTTACCGTACGTGACCACGACGGTACGTGACCTCTCGGGGGCGGGAAAGGTAAACAATTTTGAGCTTGCATGCACAGGTCGGCGACGATAACATTCGGGTAGGGGATAGGATCAGCGAGGGATGGGAGAAAGTATTTTTCAATAGTTGGGAAAAGGAAGGAAGAGCACAGCTTTGGACAGAACTCAGGAATTAATCATCTGACAAAATTTTAACGTGCTTCTGCATGATGTATGACGAACACCCGAAGCGTCAGTTAACACACTGTGATAGCAGAGGGAAAAGTGTATTTCATCATCAGGATACACGGTCATGATATCTGAGCAAAATCGATCATCAGTGGTCGAAACTGAAAATATTTCATTTGAGGCTAGTCATGAGACCATGCATTGTGTGGTCCAGGACAAAACTTGGGACGCTGGACTAAATAAGTGTCTGATTAAATGGTCACCACACTGCTACTGCTGGACAATACCGAGGTGCTGTTGCTGAGAGCGTGGCTAGAGCTGCTGGCGCTGTTCCCAAGTCCTTCTGTTTCGCTTGTAATCGATATTCTCATCCCACTTTGTAAGTTCCCCTCACTGCATCCAGCACTCGCCAGTCATGCCTGCACACCGTGCCCATCTCTCTCGCCTACGCACTGTCCCTCTGTGCTGGGAAAGATCACACACGTGTTTATTTTGTTTCTACTACGTTTATGAAGACATGCATTTGATTGATTCTACATTTTGATTTTGTTTACTATGCACAATTTAAGCCATTTTATTCAAAACAATCGAATGTTCTCAATGTCTACAGGAAAACAAAAATCATTTTGAAGTTTTCCGGCATACTTGAGCCAGGGAAAAGCTAATTAAGCCTCAAACTATAGGCCTACAGATCTTAGACTGATTCTGTTGACGAAACGATGAGGTGAAATGGGAACTGAACCCTTCTCCTCCTCAGAGGGGATGGAGTGGGGGTGCAGGGTGGGGGGTAGAGGATGGAACGGGTGTATCCTCACAGATGGACTTTTTCACCCACCCACATGTCTGACCCAGTTTGAGTCATCCCAGATTCTAATGTCTCCTCCAGGGAGACAAAGAAAATAGCTTGAGGTCTGGTTCTTACGGGCTTGGAGGGGTCCGCCTGGGAAAGACGTTTTGAAGATTCCTAAAGGTGGAATTGTGGGGACTAAGGACTTCTGGGTGCTCCTCAAAGGAAGTATTTGACGTCCCGTCTGTATGTGAAATTTCAGGTTGTCGCTGTCACACTTGAATGGATGAGGAACAGGGGTCCATCCTTTCTTGCATCTGCACTTTCCAAACACTAGATGAAACTGCAGAATGATTCAAGACATGGGGGAGCTAGGGGAGGCAGGCAGTATGGTGAGACACATATTTCACCGGTTGATCTTGCGTTTAAAGACAGAGTTGAGTAAAGCCTCCTGATGAACTTTTTTTGTGTTGGCACTGTCCAGGTTTTTCTACAACAGTACCATCACCAGACACATCTTCCTCCACCCTGCACAGATTCAGTCATTTGGTAATAGTAATGATGTCATGGTTGAAAATCCATTCGTGCATTGATGGCTGGGGAAGAGTGTTTTCTATATTAACACCCCCCCCCCCCCCCCCCCCTCTCTCTCTCTCTCTGCGTCTGTCTTCAAACTTGAACCCCCTTTCCCCGCCCCCAAACTCATTTCAGGCGGAAATTTCCCAGGATTACAAGGGTCACACTGAAAAAGCGCCAGTAGCATTCGAATTTTGCACGAACAGCTAGCTGAATGGAAAATTGGGAAATTTCTCAATTAAGGATGTGTTCAACGTCCGGCTATAATCATAGCTGAGACTACATAATTATTTGTAGAACACAATTCAGCTTCATTTGAGCAGAGTCGAATGAAAACTGTGAAAGTCTAATCACGACTAAACAGTGACTCTATAGATGTTGAGTGAACTCCGTTTCCTGGGAATAAAAACATATCAACTTTAAAATGGACATAGTTGTGAGAGATAAATCTTCCCTTCCTCAATTTCAAACATATACTCGTGAAGTGTTATTATCACCCCTTGTAGTCTAGGCGACTCGGTACGATTTGGCTGCAGAATGTGGTTGATATGATTTTTGTGCTTACTTTGGCAATAAGCATATGTAAATTTAACATTATTTTCACATATCAAAGTGAGGTGTCTTGCAAGGTAATTTGTCACACGATAACCGAAAATTGCTATTAATCGTCCGTACATACTGTTAAAAATATCAGACAGGTTTTCCCCCCTATTTACGGGGTGGGGACAACCAAAATTAATGTTCTAATTGGGCATGGAAAAGTCAGTTGAGATTTACCCGAACGGGCAACCAAATGTTTTCGTCTCATTTATTTCAGAATCGACGCTCACAATTAACGGCTTGAAAACTGTGTCGACGCACAATGACACGACCATGCTCGAAGCTAAATCCGTTTAGTAAGAGTCATTTATGTTACTGTGGTAGGGCAAAATAGAATACATCACGCACACACACACACACACAGACACACACACACAGACACACACACACGCACGCACGCAGGCAGGCAAGCAGGCACAGACAGACAGATACACACACACGTACACAGGCACACACAGGCAGACACACACACAACAGACAGACAGACAGGTACACATACACACGCGCGCGCGCGATTTAATATGCCTCCTACGTATTTTGAACGGACGAAACGATGTAATAATATCAAAGATCCTATATAGGGTCTTTGATAATATCTCGTAAAGAGTAAAGAACTGTGGGTGGTTTCATCCATCAAAGACTTCAAAGGTTCCATTAAGCGAATTATAACAAACTACGAATGGAACTCTTTGTCGTGCATGGTCTGTAGATGCAAAGGTTACAAGGTTAGGCGCGAGCGAGATGAAATCAAACTGATATAGGCCTATCTGCTCAGAGCGCTCCAGACAAAATCGGATTTGATAAGATAATTAATATACTGCAAGGCGATGATGGAAGCGAAAGTGCTGAGGCATCCTGATTCGGTAGACGAAGATGTTATCAGAGGCGATGTCATTAAACTCTCTGTATTACCACGGATTTATAGATCCGTGGTATTACATCGTTCCGTGTCGCAAGACTACCAAGTATCACGTATCACTCTACTTCTGAGACGTTTTGTTGACGTCTCCAGCATTTCCACGTCAGCAGTTTCTCGAATATTCTCCTCCTCTCAAGATAACCCACCTTTCCCATACGCCATAGTTCAAATCGAACGCAGTTCGGTGGAGCAGAAGGAGCAGTTCACAGTAAAGGAGCCTTTTCTTTCGGTTGAGAAGTGAGGTGTGTGTAATTGCTGAGTAAAATAACGCAGCTTGCAGCTTGGTAACTTGTGTGCAAAATCAGGATCACGTGACTGAACTGGCGTCCACGACCACAGGGGAGTAGGCGTGCGCCAACCGTCCAATCAAACTGCTTTGCCTGCGAATAGAGGATCAGACGGGAAACATCTTTCGCGGTAAGCTGTTGTGGTGAAGAAACGCTGAGGCCTATTGATTCCTACACCTAATTTTCTCACGGACTTTTGCAACATAATTCTTGTTGTCTGAGGCGTGTGTGCTCGAGTGCTACATTGAGTGCCACCCCGTGTGTTATTTGCATTTGTTGGAAGATGGCAGCAGAAGTGCAGGCTCGGCCAAACCACGTTCAAGATGGCGATGTTGCGCCCCTTAATGGCAATGTTAGTGAGGAATTGCCTTCGGAAATGAATGGACAGTGTTTTGAGAATGGTGATGTGGATGATGACAGTATTCGGATTATCCGAAGAGCTAAACGGCATATTCGTAGGAGTCCCACGAAAGATGCTGGCGGTGCAACGGTGGGAACTGCGATACAAAACAATCACAAGAGATTACCACTTTCTAAAAACAGTCGACGATCTCGGAACGGGAAAGGAAGAGGTTTGCCTAAAAAAGGTAAGTCATAACTCACATTTTCATCTTTGTGTTGATAATTTTCTTAATTTTTGATCATGGAAATTGTTATTGTTTTAAATTGTTCCACGTGCCCCCTTCACTTCAGCAGAATGTTTGTAAACAGAGACAAGCAGATTTGTTGTTTTCACGTATTGTGCATCAGTGTGCATTTTGATTTTAAGTGGCATATCATAGGCATTTGCATCTTTTTGAGTGTAGCTGCATTAAAACATTGGTTATGGTGTATTACGGTTCTGTCCATAGAGTTGCCATCTGCAACGCATGTTAGCAGATTTTTCTTTTAAGGTCAAGGATGTCTATTTATAGTCTCTTGGCCAATGCTGGTTAGTGCGCTGTATTTATGTTGATTGTGTATATATTTTGCGATGAGGTAATGTTATCTCAAAGATTTCCCTACTACAATGAAAGAAGTACAGTTTATGTGCCTCATACATTGCTATCAATGGTAACTAGCATAAGGAATCCGTATGCTAGGATTCAATCTGGAGCCGTGCGAGTGCAAGTGAGGCTATGGTCAGCAGCGGGAGCAGGTCGGCTGGGGTCGGGCTGAAGCCCTGGTTGAACTTGAAGCTTGGGCTAAGCTGTGGTCCTGCTGTGCGGCGAGCTGGCCAAGAAACCTTGTGTACCACAACTCCGACTTGGCCATTAACTCCGTCTGTTATGAGCAGGTCATGCTAGAAAGTAGAAGAGAGTCGAGGTGGCATTTATTGTTACTGTTAGCTGCACAAAGACTTGAAGTTGAATGTGCAATTAGGCAAGTTACATTGATTAACTTGCACTTGCAGGGACTTCCACTGCTGCATATGCCATGGTGACTGTAAATTGTAATGGGATTTCTTCAGTAGCTGATGTGAAAATTCACTTTGTGCTATATGTTCACAAACAATAAGTTAATTGGCCAATTGAGTTGGAAAAGATGTTTGGTGCGGTGGGTGCAGTTCCTTGAGCGGTATAACTCTGAAAAGAAACTGAGCGCGTTCCCCCAACGTTATTTTTATCAATAAATTGTCTTGAAGGGTGAAAATGCGCAGTGCACAGTCTAGTCTAAGGTCAATAGTGCATGTGCCCATGCTGGCCCCCAAAGATATGGATTTAGTGCGCGTTTCCGTCCTGGTTGTTGGTATGAAAACTCATGCGTGCACACAAACACACACACACACACACACACACACACACACACACACACACACACACACACACACACACACACCTTGGAGATACATTCCTTTGACTCCAAGTGTGTGTGCGTGAGTGCGTGTTTACGTGTTAGTATATATATGTGTGTTTGTATGAGTGTGTTTGTCTGCATCTGTATGAGCATGTATGTATGTGATTTTTGTGAAAAGAGATTTCTTGTGGTTCTGCAGTAATTGTGCAGTCATAATTTCATAGTTAAATTCACGAATACAGATCCAGACAATGTTCAAGTAAATGTGTTATGTTTACAGACCCATGGATGTATAAATCATTAAATGTTGATGGAATATTGCTTGCTTTGAAGTAACACCACAATACCGCATCAACACTAGACTGGACAAGTGTACATCTGTGTGGGCTTCATGATTGTGTATGGTATGCTTGTAGTAATAAACATGCTGCCCTCCTGTGTGTTTGTGCAAGCAAGAGAAATTATTCGTACATGAATGTGATATGTTGGGGAAAGTGGGATATCAAACCCCACTGGGCAATATGACCACTTCAATGAAAATAAAGTGAAATAATTTTGTTTCCAAAATGAATTTCGACCTTCACTTCACTTCACTTCACTTGTCCCGTAGTCTGGATGACCGTTGGGGCACCACAGATGATCTGGCAACCAGTTCTCTCCATTCCTCTCGCCTCTCGGACTGTCTCAAGGCTTCGCTGAGCCTCATCCCTGTCCAGTCTGAGATGATGTACTCCCATCTTTTCCTTTGTCTGCCTCTCCTCCTCCCTCCTTTTACTGTGCGACCAGTTTTTCCTAAAGAAAGACGTTTGATATTGACCCAGTCTGAAATAGGTCAGAGACAGTGCAGGTGTTTTTTTTTACGCCACACTCTTGCTGCCATGTTGAAAGTCTGAAAAAATTTACCCCTTAGAGTTAGACCTCACTTGCATCAAATTTTAATGTGTACTTTGTGATACAATGGAACATGAGAACTGCATCAGTGCTTTCATAAACCACCAAGGCAAGTGCACATGCATTTATTTCATGATTTTTGTGTTATGTGCCATGTATTATGCATTGCTTTGGAGATAAATTTTTGCAGAGAATTGATGAGGATCTGTGGCTTTTTGGTGATGATTTTTTATTCCTTCAAAAAATGAAATTCTTAGAAGTTTGTTCATAATAATAAATTTGATTATATTTCAGCACAGACAGTTAAAACTTCCTGACCTGCTATTAGTCTTGAATGAGAAAGGCAAAGCCAATGAGAAGTTGAAATATGGTGGAGCTTAATGCACTACACTTTATAAATTTGTTTCTAAAAATGAAAATAGTTTAAGTCAAAAAGACTAAACAGGACTGATGATACACCTCTACTCCTAATTAGCATGTTTCGTCTTTTTTTTTCCTGTTCCAAACATTAATCCTGATAATGTCATTAAAATGAGTTTGTGCCTATCATTGCACTTTAATATTTTTAAATATATCGGATTCAGTGGCATTATGTCAAGAAAACATTTTCTGCCATAAGTGTACACAAATCAGAGAAAACAAATCGAGACCTAATATCTTGTTTAATGAATACTATCACATGCATCTTGCTGGATTGCCCGACACCATCATAAAGTGGAGATGGAAAAGTGGTTTTTGCTATGGTGTGTGGGTTAAAAATTTTTTTTCAATGGGCTCAAAATATGATAATACTTTAAAACCTGTGGCAAATATCTCATATTTGTGACCTCTAATAAGTTTTATCATTTAAAACAAGTACGATTTCTTTCACCAATGTGTTGAGTTTTCAAAGAGTGGTTTCTACACTCATTGACTGTCATTCAGATATCATTTCAAATACAACATAAAGCTAAGACTAGTAAGAGTTGCTGAATAATCCCCTCATCATCAGGAACTACTGACTGCTGGGCTTTCAGTGTTGCTCTCATAATAATAATGTGGCCAAGATTCACCTCAAGCTGTCAGAAACTACCAATGTATCATCAGGGTTGCATCGTTTAATGTGGGACTTTGCTTCTCGGCATTGGCAAAATGTAACATTAAAATTTAAAAGAATTTTATCTATTTATGTAATTCAATGCTCCTATAACTAAGTTATATTCTACATTTTAAATGAGATAAAATTTGCCAAAAGATGTATTTTAGGTTGGGGCTTCATGCCTCGACCTCCTGGGGCTTAATGTGTCCTGAGATCATGGAAGTTCACTGTAAGAAATAAAATGTTTTAAAATATTCAAATTTGTGGTTACCAAATAAAGTCAGTATGTTTTGTTGGATATTAATGTCCTCGCTTTGTTTGCTCTGTTTAACTTTATGTAACCCCCCCACCCACCCCCATTAAAAAAAATTTTATTTTAAAAGGGATGCCTTATGGCATAATGCCCTGCTTTCCCTTATGTAGGAGTGGGGGTGTGATGTGTGTGTGTGTGCGTCAGTGCACATCAACATGTATGCTCATTGGGGGTGGGGTGGGGAGATGCATGTACAGTCTGGTGTTGAGTGGCACTGACATCTATGTTGAAATGTACAGATTACCATGCAGACAGTGAGGGTTCATTGTTTATTCTGTTTAACTTGATGTCTCATTAAAAAAAAGAGGAAAAGGATGCCTTATGTCCCACTTTCTCCTATACATGTATAGGTGTGTGTGTGTGTGTGTGTGTGTGTGCGTGTGTGTGTGTGTGTGTGCTCTCAGGTGTAAAACATGAACATGCATATGCTCATTGGGGGTGGGGTGGGGGGAATATGTGTATGCAGTCTGGTGTTCAGGGGCACTGACATCTGTGTTGAAATGTGCAGATGACCATGCAGACAGTGAGGGTTTATTGTTGTGTACTGTTCCCTGCCAGAGTAAGTGTGGAAGCACCTGTACAAGCATGTCCAGGACTGAGGCTGAACTGCAAGTTTTCTCCTTCACTCACAGGAGGGGCAGGGGGCAAGGGGGTTTGGGGGAAGCCTGGCTCTGACTACTTGAGCACCGAGGCAGGATGGAAGGACACTCATGATCCAAACTATGACTCGGAGAGCGAGGTAAGTGGTGCTCATAATCTTATAGAGGATTTGCAGACCTGTGTGTGTGTTTGTGTGTGTGTGTGCGTGCGTGCATGTGCATACACACAGGTGTGCCTGCCTGTGCACATGCATGCATGCATGCATGCATGAGAAAGGTGGGATGGAAATATAAATGTGTGTGATGTGTAGTAAACAACATGTGTACATTAAATTCATCTGGTGTTGATCAGAAATTGATCTGTCCTAGGTATCTTGGTGCCCTGCATTTGTGATGGTAAACAACAGTTTCAGTGGCGATGTAGGATGGGTGTCATGAGATGCAATGAATGTCTTTGAGACTTTAATCTCGATTCTAGCCTCTTGTTGTCACTAATGGAAATCGTGGTCGCAACATAGCTTGGTAGTCATTGTTGTGGTTTAATGCTGCTGATATTGCATGCTTTGTCACAGCTATGCAGCGACTTTGCACATGCAGGATACTGTTAAAGCCTGAAATATGCACTTATGGAAATATGATTGACTGTGGTGCATTAGTCTGGTGCTGCATGTAAAGATAGTACAGCAATGTAAATTGCAGGGGTGTAAAACTAAAAGCATGTGGTTGTGCATCATTAAAAAGATGCAGTTTTGATGTTGTGCAGACTTGCAGGAGACTGAGCATTGCCTTGCAGGACGAGTACATTGTGGAGAAGGTGGCACCTGTGGTGAGCAAGGAAGAGCTGATGAAGGTGCTGGAGCCCCTCGTTCTGGAGTACTATGAGCACGGCGACTCCACAGAGGTGGTGGTGAGTAGTCCATCTTGGTCCTTGACAGTGTCATCATGTGAGACTTGCTGACAACGGATTGTTTTCTTGCTCATGCCTCAAGAGGAGACCTTCGACTCTTTCCCATGTTTGAGGAAATGTTCTTTCTACTGGGCTTCATGGCTGTAAGGATTTATTTCAGGTTAGGTTTCCTATCCCACACCTCGCCTTCCCATGCAAGGGGTTTGCCTTTTTTACTGTCCCTATTTTTTTAATCAACCTTTCATTTACAGATCCCCCTGTGGGTTCCATCCAGCCATCCAGCCATCCATCCTTCATTTACAGATGGGAGTGCATCAACTTAAATTGACTTGTTCAAGATGCAGTTCCTAATATTAGGCATTATTAATTACTGGATACTATTTTAATTGAGTTGGGTTGCAAGGATGCTTTTGAATTGTTGTCTGATAACTAAGAAATTAGCTCATCATATTCTTGTGGTCATGCACTTGTAAAGTTCTGTTATTCGACAAAGCTGCTCATCACCATCTGGCTCCCCCTGTGGTTTGGGGGTGAGAATTGACCCACCACATCTCCCTGTGGTTTGGGGGTGAGAATTGACCCACCACATCTCCCCACTGGACACCCCCTGTGGTTTGGGGGTGAGAATTGACCCACCACGTCTCCCTGTGGTTTGGGGGTGAGAATTGACCCACCACGTCTCCCTGTGGTTTGGGGGTGAGAATTGACCCACCACGTCTCCCCACTGGACACCCCCTGTGGTTTGGGGGTGAAAATTGACCCACCACGTCTCCCTGTGGTTTGGGGGTGAGAATTGACCCACCACGTCTCCCCACTGGACACACCCCTGTGGTTTGGGGTGA
>JAWQFJ010002804.1:76792-104997 GCA_034096865.1 Theodoxus fluviatilis
AATTGGCCAATTGAGTTGGAAAAGATGTTTGGTGCGGTGGGTGCAGTTCCTTGAGCGGTATAACTCTGAAAAGAAACTGAGCGCGTTCCCCCAACGTTATTTTTATCAATAAATTGTCTTGAAGGGTGAAAATGCGCAGTGCACAGTCTAGTCTAAGGTCAATAGTGCATGTGCCCATGCTGGCCCCCAAAGATATGGATTTAGTGCGCGTTTCCGTCCTGGTTGTTGGTATGAAAACTCATGCGTGCACACAAACACACACACACACACACACACACACACACACACACACACACACACACACACACACACACACACACCTTGGAGATACATTCCTTTGACTCCAAGTGTGTGTGCGTGAGTGCGTGTTTACGTGTTAGTATATATATGTGTGTTTGTATGAGTGTGTTTGTCTGCATCTGTATGAGCATGTATGTATGTGATTTTTGTGAAAAGAGATTTCTTGTGGTTCTGCAGTAATTGTGCAGTCATAATTTCATAGTTAAATTCACGAATACAGATCCAGACAATGTTCAAGTAAATGTGTTATGTTTACAGACCCATGGATGTATAAATCATTAAATGTTGATGGAATATTGCTTGCTTTGAAGTAACACCACAATACCGCATCAACACTAGACTGGACAAGTGTACATCTGTGTGGGCTTCATGATTGTGTATGGTATGCTTGTAGTAATAAACATGCTGCCCTCCTGTGTGTTTGTGCAAGCAAGAGAAATTATTCGTACATGAATGTGATATGTTGGGGAAAGTGGGATATCAAACCCCACTGGGCAATATGACCACTTCAATGAAAATAAAGTGAAATAATTTTGTTTCCAAAATGAATTTCGACCTTCACTTCACTTCACTTCACTTGTCCCGTAGTCTGGATGACCGTTGGGGCACCACAGATGATCTGGCAACCAGTTCTCTCCATTCCTCTCGCCTCTCGGACTGTCTCAAGGCTTCGCTGAGCCTCATCCCTGTCCAGTCTGAGATGATGTACTCCCATCTTTTCCTTTGTCTGCCTCTCCTCCTCCCTCCTTTTACTGTGCGACCAGTTTTTCCTAAAGAAAGACGTTTGATATTGACCCAGTCTGAAATAGGTCAGAGACAGTGCAGGTGTTTTTTTTTACGCCACACTCTTGCTGCCATGTTGAAAGTCTGAAAAAATTTACCCCTTAGAGTTAGACCTCACTTGCATCAAATTTTAATGTGTACTTTGTGATACAATGGAACATGAGAACTGCATCAGTGCTTTCATAAACCACCAAGGCAAGTGCACATGCATTTATTTCATGATTTTTGTGTTATGTGCCATGTATTATGCATTGCTTTGGAGATAAATTTTTGCAGAGAATTGATGAGGATCTGTGGCTTTTTGGTGATGATTTTTTATTCCTTCAAAAAATGAAATTCTTTGAAGTTTGTTTATAATAATAAATTTGATTATATTTCAGCACAGACAGTTAAAACTACCTGCTATTAGTCTTGAATGAGAAAGGCAAAGCCAATGAGAAGTTGAAATATGGTGGAGCTTAATGCACTACACTTTATAAATTTGTTTCTAAAAATGAAAATAGTTTAAGTCAAAAAGACTAAACAGGACTGATGATACACCTCTACTCCTAATTAGCATGTTTCGTCTTTTTTTTTCCTGTTCCAAACATTAATCCTGATAATGTCATTAAAATGAGTTTGTGCCTATCATTGCACTTTAATATTTTTAAATATATCGGATTCAGTGGCATTATGTCAAGAAAACATTTTCTGCCATAAGTGTACACAAATCAGAGAAAACAAATCGAGACCTAATATCTTGTTTAATGAATACTATCACATGCATCTTGCTGGATTGCCCGACACCATCATAAAGTGGAGATGGAAAAGTGGTTTTTGCTATGGTGTGTGGGTTAAAAATTTTTTTTCAATGGGCTCAAAATATGATAATACTTTAAAACCTGTGGCAAATATCTCATATTTGTGACCTCTAATAAGTTTTATCATTTAAAACAAGTACGATTTCTTTCACCAATGTGTTGAGTTTTCAAAGAGTGGTTTCTACACTCATTGACTGTCATTCAGATATCATTTCAAATACAACATAAAGCTAAGACTAGTAAGAGTTGCTGAATAATCCCCTCATCATCAGGAACTACTGACTGCTGGGCTTTCAGTGTTGCTCTCATAATAATAATGTGGCCAAGATTCACCTCAAGCTGTCAGAAACTACCAATGTATCATCAGGGTTGCATCGTTTAATGTGGGACTTTGCTTCTCGGCATTGGCAAAAATGTAACATTAAAATTTAAAAGAATTTTATCTATTTATGTAATTCAATGCTCCTATAACTAAGTTATATTCTACATTTTAAATGAGATAAAATTTGCCAAAAGATGTATTTTAGGTTGGGGCTTCATGCCTCGACCTCCTGGGGCTTAATGTGTCCTGAGATCATGGAAGTTCACTGTAAGAAATAAAATGTTTTAAAATATTCAAATTTGTGGTTACCAAATAAAGTCAGTATGTTTTGTTGGATATTAATGTCCTCGCTTTGTTTGCTCTGTTTAACTTTATGTAACCCCCCCACCCACCCCCATTAAAAAAATTTTATTTTAAAAGGGATGCCTTATGGCATAATGCCCTGCTTTCCCTTATGTAGGAGTGGGGGTGTGATGTGTGTGTGTGTGCGTCAGTGCACATCAACATGTATGCTCATTGGGGGTGGGGTGGGGAGATGCATGTACAGTCTGGTGTTGAGTGGCACTGACATCTATGTTGAAATGTACAGATTACCATGCAGACAGTGAGGGTTCATTGTTTATTCTGTTTAACTTGATGTCTCATTAAAAAAAAGAGGAAAAGGATGCCTTATGTCCCACTTTCTCCTATACATGTATAGGTGTGTGTGTGTGTGTGTGTGTGTGTGTGTGTGTGTGTGTGTGCGTGTGTGTGTGTGTGTGTGCTCTCAGGTGTAAAACATGAACATGCATATGCTCATTGGGGGTGGGGTGGGGGGAATATGTGTATGCAGTCTGGTGTTCAGGGGCACTGACATCTGTGTTGAAATGTGCAGATGACCATGCAGACAGTGAGGGTTTATTGTTGTGTACTGTTCCCTGCCAGAGTAAGTGTGGAAGCACCTGTACAAGCATGTCCAGGACTGAGGCTGAACTGCAAGTTTTCTCCTTCACTCACAGGAGGGGCAGGGGGCAAGGGGGTTTGGGGGAAGCCTGGCTCTGACTACTTGAGCACCGAGGCAGGATGGAAGGACACTCATGATCCAAACTATGACTCGGAGAGCGAGGTAAGTGGTGCTCATAATCTTATAGAGGATTTGCAGACCTGTGTGTGTGTTTGTGTGTGTGTGTGCGTGCGTGCATGTGCATACACACAGGTGTGCCTGCCTGTGCACATGCATGCATGCATGCATGCATGAGAAAGGTGGGATGGAAATATAAATGTGTGTGATGTGTAGTAAACAACATGTGTACATTAAATTCATCTGGTGTTGATCAGAAATTGATCTGTCCTAGGTATCTTGGTGCCCTGCATTTGTGATGGTAAACAACAGTTTCAGTGGCGATGTAGGATGGGTGTCATGAGATGCAATGAATGTCTTTGAGACTTTAATCTCGATTCTAGCCTCTTGTTGTCACTAATGGAAATCGTGGTCGCAACATAGCTTGGTAGTCATTGTTGTGGTTTAATGCTGCTGATATTGCATGCTTTGTCACAGCTATGCAGCGACTTTGCACATGCAGGATACTGTTAAAGCCTGAAATATGCACTTATGGAAATATGATTGACTGTGGTGCATTAGTCTGGTGCTGCATGTAAAGATAGTACAGCAATGTAAATTGCAGGGGTGTAAAACTAAAAGCATGTGGTTGTGCATCATTAAAAAGATGCAGTTTTGATGTTGTGCAGACTTGCAGGAGACTGAGCATTGCCTTGCAGGACGAGTACATTGTGGAGAAGGTGGCACCTGTGGTGAGCAAGGAAGAGCTGATGAAGGTGCTGGAGCCCCTCGTTCTGGAGTACTATGAGCACGGCGACTCCACAGAGGTGGTGGTGAGTAGTCCATCTTGGTCCTTGACAGTGTCATCATGTGAGACTTGCTGACAACGGATTGTTTTCTTGCTCATGCCTCAAGAGGAGACCTTCGACTCTTTCCCATGTTTGAGGAAATGTTCTTTCTACTGGGCTTCATGGCTGTAAGGATTTATTTCAGGTTAGGTTTCCTATCCCACACCTCGCCTTCCCATGCAAGGGGTTTGCCTTTTTTACTGTCCCTATTTTTTTAATCAACCTTTCATTTACAGATCCCCCTGTGGGTTCCATCCAGCCATCCAGCCATCCATCCTTCATTTACAGATGGGAGTGCATCAACTTAAATTGACTTGTTCAAGATGCAGTTCCTAATATTAGGCATTATTAATTACTGGATACTATTTTAATTGAGTTGGGTTGCAAGGATGCTTTTGAATTGTTGTCTGATAACTAAGAAATTAGCTCATCATATTCTTGTGGTCATGCACTTGTAAAGTTCTGTTATTCGACAAAGCTGCTCATCACCATCTGGCTCCCCCTGTGGTTTGGGGGTGAGAATTGACCCACCACATCTCCCTGTGGTTTGGGGGTGAGAATTGACCCACCACATCTCCCCACTGGACACCCCCTGTGGTTTGGGGGTGAGAATTGACCCACCACGTCTCCCTGTGGTTTGGGGGTGAGAATTGACCCACCACGTCTCCCTGTGGTTTGGGGGTGAGAATTGACCCACCACGTCTCCCCACTGGACACCCCCTGTGGTTTGGGGGTGAAAATTGACCCACCACGTCTCCCTGTGGTTTGGGGGTGAGAATTGACCCACCACGTCTCCCCACTGGACACACCCCTGTGGTTTGGGGTGAGAATTGACCCACCATGTCTCCCCAATGGACACCCCCTGTGGTTTGGGGGTGAGAATTGACCCACTATGTCTCCCCATTGGACACCAACCCCCTGTGGTTTGGGGGTGAGAATTGACCCACCATGTCTCCCCACTGGACTTCAACCCCCTGTGGTTTGGGGTGAGAATTGACCCACCATGTCTCCCCACTGGACACCCCCTGTGGTTTGGGGGTGAGAATTGACCCACCACGTCTCACTGTGGTTTGGGGGTGAGAATTGACCCACCACGTCTCCCCACTGGACACCCCCTGTGGTTTGGGGGTGAGAATTGACCCACCACGTCTCACTGTGGTTTGGGGGTGAGAATTGACCCACCACGTCTCCCCACTGGACCCCCCCCCCTGTGGTTTGGGGTGAGAATTGACCCACCATGTCTCCCCACTGGACACCCCCTGTGGTTTGGGGGTGAGAATTGACCCACCACGTCTCACTGTGGTTTGGGGGTGAGAATTGACCCACCACGTCTCCCCACTGGACACCCGCTGTGGTTTGGGGGTGAGAATTGACCCACCACGTCTCACTGTGGTTTGGGGGTGAGAATTGACCCACCATGTCTCCCCACTGGACACCAACCCCCTGTGGTTTGGGGTGAGAATTGACCCACCATGTCTCCCCACTGGACACCCCCTGTGGTTTGGGGGTGAGAATTGACCCACCACGTCTCACTGTGGTTTGGGGGTGAGAATTGACCCACCATGTCTCACTGTGGTTTGGGGGTGAGAATTGACCCACCACGTCTCACTGGGGTTTGGGGGTGAGAATTGACCCACCATGTCTCCCCACTGGACACCAACCCCCTGTGGTTTGGGTTGAGAATTGACCCACCATGTCTCCCCACTGGACACCCCCTGTGGTTTGGGGGTGAGAATTGACCCACCATGTCTCACTGTGGTTGGGGGTGAGAATTGACCCACCACGTCTCCCCACTGGACTTGTAAGAGGCTAATGAATAGGGAAATCATGACTTGTTCTTACTCTGCTTGTTATGATTGGTTGTGAACAATGGCATTACATAGTCTACTAAGGCTGATAGGCCATAAAACCCCATCATCATCGTTTTCATCATCATCGTTTTCATCATCATCATCATCATCATCATCATCATCATCATCATCATCGTCCGGCTTGCATTTTAGTGATCAGTGTGGCCAAGTGATCTCGTATGTTTACTTACACTCCATCCGAATAATCCTTGGATGTCATTTGTGTGGTTCTATGTTCATTTTGGGTTATCTAAACTCAAAGCAAATCTTCAACTGCTCCCTGGATTGTGAGACGTGTCTTAGGCATGATGCTGCTATGTTGACATCTACAAGCTATAGTTTCCCTCTCTCACTCATTGCTCTCAGATTCAGCAATGCAGAGTAATCAAACAGGTTTTCAGATGACGATGATGTACATCGTTTGCTTGCTTGTTGCCAGAGCGGACTTGAGGACCTGAACCTGGGCCAACTCAAGCCCATTGTGGTGCAGACTGTCCTCAACCTGGCCATGGACCGAAAGGCCACGCACCGTGAGCTGACCTCTATCTTGCTCTCGGACCTCTATGGTGACCTGCTGCATGGTGATGACATTGCCTTGGGCTTTGATGAGATCCTTGGTGGCCTGAAGGAGCTGACCCTGGACACTCCTGATGCACCATCAGTGAGTTGTTGCCCAGTTCTGCCTCAACAATGTTTTGGGTACTGCTGTTCTCGGTTGAATGTGTCTGTCATCGATGTACCAAGGGAATTGCATTTGATTTAGCTCTGAGGGAGTTGAATTGCTTTAGACTACTTTTCAGCAAATGTGAGTCATTTGACTGTTCAGAGCATTAGCATGGTATTAGATACCTGATGAAGATGAAGATGATGATGATGATGATGATGATGATGACACAAATGTCCAAATGGAAGGTAATGATTCCAATGCACTTGTCTTGTTTGAGGCTGAGAAGTATGCAGCAAATGTCAAATGTTGGGTGTACATTGCAAGAGGACCAAGGCAGCTGTGGATGCCTGAGAATCTTATTGAGGTTGTATACTGGCTGAAACAAAGAGCACTTGAGGAGCATAATGGTGCAGAATTTTCACTGCTGGATACACAACTTATGTCTGCTTTTAGTGATATGTGGTAGCTTTTTTTCTCGTGTAATTTGCTGATTTGCAATGTGGAAACTGCATTGGTGTACTCTGTGTGCAGGTGGTGGGACAGTTCATTGCCAGGGCTGTGGCAGACGACTGCCTGCCTCCCAAGTACATCCGTGACTACAAAGGCAAAGTGGACTGCCAACTGATCCAGTGAGACATGTTTCGTTTGTAATTGTGTGTAATTAGGTAGTGCAAAAGTGTGTTTGTGTGTGTGTGTGTGTGTGCGTGTGTGTGTGTGCGTGTGTGTGTGTGTGCGTGTGTGTGTGTGTGTATGTGTTTGTGTGTGTGTGCGTGTGTGTGTGTGTGTGTGTGTGTGTGTGTGTGTGTGTGTGTGTGTGTGTGTGTGTATGTGTGTGTGTGTGTGTGTGTGTGCATGTGAAAGTTGCATTAACAATCAGTCTTCAGCTAGATGGCCAGGATTGGGACATATTCATCCATTTGGTTATCCTTGCATCTATCTTTCTGTGGACAACATGGATGCAAATTCCAATATTGACTCTCTGGCCCAGGCATCTGAAATTCTCCAAGATGACTGCTGCTTGTTGAAGTCACTCCTAGTCCCCTTCTCTGCTTTGCTGTACAACTGGGCAGTGTTGACAGAAATCTCAAATTCAACATTTCCTCGAAGGATGTTAGGACTAAGGGTCTGTAACTGCTTTTGAGTTGTCTGTACATGTGGATGCCCGTTTTAGCCATCTTGACATTGTGGCTGACCAATGGTCAGGTATAGAGCTGTCATTGGGAAAAAACTCCGGAAGCTGGAGGAGGAGGAGGAGTAATGATGGGTGAACATTCATGTGGGTTGATGAAGCGTTTGCACCTCAAGTTGTAGATATGCTGACTAGTGGTCATGTGTAGTGTAATCAGTGTTTGAAAGTCCAGCAGATCTTGGAGGAGTAATGTAGGGTGAAAATTCTTGAGTGGAATAAGTATGTGCTCTTGTAGTTAAGAGATATGGTGAAGTTTTATGAACATTTCATATTCTCGTATACTGTGCAATAAACAAAGCAGGGCTGGTGGTTATTGTTTGAAGTGCATTTGTGTAACTGCAATAACTCCTAGGGCTGCAATTTAAAAAATCAGGCATGCATTGTTGCTCAAGGATTGACTGCATCTTTGCAGCGTAGGTGTAGATTTTGCAGTATAATTGGGTGCTCCGTCTAGTGCAAGCTTTGACGGAGGAAGGCCCATAGTGTGTTCTAGTACGGCTAACCTCAAATTGTTAAAGGTAGTACAGGGTGTGTTTGTTGCTACAGGCATGCGCTGAACAAGGCAGACGTGCTTCTGAGTCAGAAGCATGGCATTGTGAGGCTGGACAACATCTGGGGTACAGGGGGAGGCATCCGGCCCGTCAAGTACCTGGTCAAGCAGGTGTGTGTGCCTAGGCGTTGACCCTCTCCCCCTTGTCTGTGATAGTGCCTGTCTGAGTGAACCTAATTGGTGCATGTCATTCATGACTGTTTTGTTGCGGTACTGGTTTCTTTTTTGTTCTTTCTAGAATTGTGTTGAAACTTGTGGTACTGTTTGCTCATTGGTTAGAGCCAAGTTTATGTACTGGTCATGTCTATTACATGTGGGAAATAGTCTGCTGACTAGGTTGAGTTGCTTTAGGAATTCGTTTTTGATGTTTTGAAGAAGGGTTGATGTTTAAAACAATATCAGTTCCCTGCTGTCAAACTTAGAAGACTGTCTACATTCTTGTTGATTGTTCTGTGTGAAGAAAATTTGGAATGAGATAGATTGTGAATTGTGATTGTATTTGATGGCTTGATTTGTTTAGAAAGGCTTGAGTTGTTTGGAAAGGCTTGATTTGTTTGGAAAGGCTTCATATGACTGGTGATATTTTGGGTCACTTTGCAGAGAGCAACATAGTTTCATGTATGTTTCTAATTTGCTTCACTTTAGTCCCCTGTGTGTGTGTGTGTGTGTGTGTGTGTGTGTGTGTGTGTGTGTGTGTGTGTGTGTGTTCATCTCTATTTTGGAATAATTGGTCCCAATTGACTATCAAGTTTTGATCTTGAATGATCTAAATTTTAATAGTGAGTGATAGGTTTGAGGCTGACTTGAGGCATCTTTCACAGACTTGTATTAGGCATACACAGGACTGGTTTGCAGGAGGTTGATGGTGTGTTGTTGCAGATTGTGATGTTGCTGAAGGAGTACCTGTCATCAGGTGACATTGCAGAAGCCACTCATTGCCTTCAAGACCTGGAGGTGCCTCACTTTCACCACGAGTTGGTGTATGAGGTGAGAAAATCACTGCAGACTATCTTTTCTATCAAGTTGTTCTGGGTGTGGAAGATAACTGGCAAAGAGAGTTGGCAAGCCAGCACTGTTTTGCCAAGTCTTGTTGAAGGATCTGTGTGTGTGTGTACATGCGTGCATGCGCTTGTGTGTGTGTATGTGTGGTTGTGTGCATGCACTTGTGTGCATGCACACACTCAAATGTGTGTGCTTGCTTGTTTATGTGTGTGTGTGTGTGTGTGTGTGTGTGTGGGTTTTTGACTCACATGCGAAGCAAAAGTGAGTCTATGTACTGAGCCGTGTCGTCCGTCCGTCCGGGCGTCCGGGCGTCCGTCCGTCCGTCCGTAAAAAACTTAAACGTTGGATTTTTCTCGGAGACTATTAAGTCTATCAACACCAAATGTGGCATGATGGTGTATGATGACAAGGCCTCAAAAAACATACATAGTGACTTGACCTTGCTTCAAGGTCAAGGTCACAGGAGCCATAAATGTGGTCTCAAAAACAGTCATTTTTCACATTTTCCCAATTTTCTCCCACGTTATTGAGAATGGTGACCTTAGCTACAAGTGGTATATAGGTCAAAGCAAGCCCTATCTTTTGATACCAGTTTGGTTGACCTTGCTTCAAGGTCACAGGAGCTCTTCAAAGTTGGATTGTATACATATTTTGAAGTGACCTTGACCCTGAACTATGGAAGATAACTGTTTCAAACTTAATAATTATGTGGGGCACATGTTATACTTTCATCATGAGACACATTTGGTCACATATCATCAAGGTCAAGGTCACTTTGACCCTTATGAAATGTGACCAAAATGGGGTAGTGAACCACTAAAAGTGACTATATCTCATGGTAGAAAGTGCCAATAAGCACCATTGTGCTTCCTATGTCTTGAATTAACAGCTTTGTGTTGCATGACCTTGGATGACCTTGACCTTGTATATGTGTGTTTCCATGCATGTGGATATGTTTGTATATTTGACATGGAGTGAAAGTAGGACTTGTATTTGAGTGAAAATGCCTGTAAAAGAGCTGAAATGGCGTTGAGAGTGTAAGCTTAATCCCTCCAGGTTTACTGGAGGTCCTCACAGCTTTGTCTGTGTGTCTGTCTGTCTGTCAGTCCCAACTTAACGACTGATATCTCAAAAACTACTGGACGGATTTCCTTGACATTTTGCACACTTACTGTAAGTTAGGTTTGATTGAATGTATCAAATTTTCAGAATCGAGGTTTGAAAAGAAAGTGACTTTTTGTACGTTTTGGTGTTGCAAAGAAGGCAAGGGACGGAACTCTGTCCCAACTCAAGGGAAGTTTTGGCATGTGTGATGTGATAATTTGACGTCGAATAACGTGACGTAATTTCGAGGAGATTGGACATTGGTGAAGGAGAAAGAAGGATTTTCCCTCCAGGTTTACTGGAGGTCCTCACAGCTTTATCTTTTTCAACCCTTGTTTTTGTTTCACCAGGCTACTGTGATGGTGTTGGAAGACTCAAGTGAGCGTGCTATGGAGAGGATGTGTAAACTGCTCAAGTCCTTGTGTGAGTCGGTCATCATCACCCCAGACCAAATGGCCACGGTAAGCTCCACCCCACCCCACCCCACCCCACTCGCTGTCATAATTGGCAATCTGTGCCACCTTTGTCCCTTTTTTAATGGGAGTCTGTAGTTTCATGGCAGCCTATTGGATGGGAGTCTGTAGTTTCATGGCAGCCTATTGGATGGGAGTCTGTAGTTTCATGGCAGCCTATTGGATATATTTCAAGTGGTGGTGTACTTAATTTGTTAAAACTTGTCCTCTTTTGCGATGAATTCAGTAAATCTTTGGGAAGCAAACCTGTGATTAGATCAGATTTAATGACTGTCATGAATTGATATAATTGGGACTTTTGATATTTATGTGTGTGAGTGTGTGTGTGTATGCGTGGTGGGGATTGTGCACCAGGGCTTGTGTGCAAGTGCATGCATGCACATGTGGGCATTAGTACATGAATGTCTTTTTGGGTGCATATGATCTATGTTTTGTGAATTTACGCATGCATACATATTGCTACTTGGAGTGTCACATATTGTACTTTTTCCTGTCTCACAGGGCTTTCGTCGTGTGTGTGAGGAGATGCCCGACATTAGCATTGATGTTCCCAATGCCTACAACCTTCTGGAGCGGTTTGCCAACATCTGCCACCGTGAGAATGTCTTGACTGATTCATTGTTGAAGGATCTGCCTCAGAGGTAAACATTATTCATTTCTCTTTATGTGTAGGACAGAATTTGTCAAAGTTATTACTGTGCATGCATCAAAATGATAAATTTGCCTGCAGCATATTTACTTATGTGTTCATATGATGAACTGTACTTGAATACCTGTGTAGCTTAACCAATGATAATTTTCTGGCTATTGTGATCTTCCTTTATGGAATTTGTTATATTTTACCCTTGGCTTGTAATTATTTGGCAAAAAACTCAAAAAGTTCACAATGGATTCTAATGAAATTTGGTGCAAACTCAGGGTTTCACCCAAGGAGGACTCGATTTAATTGATTTTATGTCACTAATTAGATGAACTGTATGAGACCTCACTGTCGTGAAGTTTTAATACTTTATTTAAGATGGGTGTTTCTAAACGTTGTGGCCTTATATAGCCTACAAGGCTGATAGGCCCTTAAACTCCATCCATCCATCCATCCATCCATCCGCCCAAGGAACAATCCATAACATTTTGGAAGCAATATGTTATCTCGTTTTGGAATTACAACCATAAAGAGAATGTTATTTGTTATGTTGTTCGGGAATCGGAAGCATAAAGAGAGATTTTATTGTGCATAATGAAGTAGATGACGCCAAATTATTGATGATGCGGGTGTATGCGTTCCACACTGGGATATCACTTTCAATCAATAAAAATAACTAAACTTCATAGTCAGGCCTATCTAGCAGAACATGATGCCTTTATTAATTATGCAGGCCATGGAAGATTTTTTTTTTCATACTTGATAGAGGTTTGTGCTCTCTATAATTGGTGAATATTTTGCCATTTTTCTGTCTGTTATCTAAATGCTCAGTCTTCTAAATTGCTTGCCTGAATGAGTGTGCAATGCATTTATTATTTCTCATGAGTTTCACTCTATTTTTATGCTTTTAACTAGCATTTGAGTTAAAGAGTGTACTGCCTGCAGCGTAACGGAAATAAGCAACTACTCTCTTTAGATGCTTACTAATTGGGCTTGAATCCCAAGTAGTGTAACATTTCCTTGAATACACATTGAACATAAGTGTATGTGGGACATTTTTTGGTATTTTGTTTAATCATGGTATAAACATTGATCCCTCAGCCAAACAAGTTGTGATGGGCCCATTCTCACCACCATGCCTATGTTTCTACACAGGGGCCGTAAGCGCTTTGTGTCGGAGGGTGATGGGGGCCGAGTGAAGGAGGTGGACCAGTAGGGAGTTTGGGGCCATGTTGCTGCCCCCCGTGGTTTCCCATCTCCTTGACAGCGGCCTGACTGGGCACAGCCCAGAGGCCAGACCAGAGGCCAGGGCTGAGCTTTGGTGGAGTGCACTGCATATCAAGTCCAGGATGCGAGATCTGCACCCTGTTTCCGTTTTGTGGCCCTTGGCTCTGGGACCTTGTTGATGCCTAGAGACTGCTGGGATCAACTGTTTATTAGTTCTCATTTTTGCATAATTTTTTTCTTTTAAAAGCGGTGTGGTATTTGATAATACTTCCACGTTAAACAAATTTCATGTTCTTTCGTGTGTATTTTTAGTGGTCACAATGACACTAAGATATGCTGAATGATGTAATCGTATTGAGTTCAGTTTTGCAACTGTTGCTAGAAAAATGTTGATAATTGTGAAGAGTTTTATATATTTTGATAACACTAGAAGTTGATTCTTGATGCCCTCTGCATCCTGTTCTTCCCGTGAAATTGCAGTAACAACAAAGCTTTCTAGATTTCCCTGAATCTGTGACACTAGTGTCTCATCTGGAGTACTCTTGCAATAAAAAAATTGACGTGCCAAAGACTTGTGTGTGTTCTTTCCTTGGATAGTGGTAGAAGATTACAACAGCTCCAGAAATCTTATAGTCCTCCCTTGCATTCCAATATGTTTTCTGTCAAGCTGAATGCAAATTTTGCTTTTATTGGTGCAGAAGGTCTTTGTGTAATTGATGCAGAAGGTCTTTGTGTATGAAAACGGGGTTCAACACTGTTATGCAAGGATGGAGAATGAGAAGGGGGAAAAAAGGGATGAAAAATGAGTTACTTTTTTCTTCTGTCAATTGATGCCAGGCTGCTTGTCTCCCATGGAATGCACAGCTTCCATGGCTGCTGCATCTGGATGGATACACTGGGTTATGAGGAATGTGTTCCAAGAATTCCCATTGTAGAACAGCAGAAGTGAGATGACAACAGCTTAAACTTGCTGCTGGATTGGGGCCTTGGAACTTTCTGCTATTGACACGTACTCATTGTCAAAGCTAGACGGATAAATTGTGAAATGGAAATGGTGCACTCGCTATGGAAAGGTGACGAATTCATCTTGGTCACTGCTAGTGTGCCCTGGTCTTGCAGTGTCTTCATGGTCTTGTTTGGCTTGGCAAGTGAATTGGAGATTTGAGAGTATTTCAAAGTCTGTTTAGTGTTTGTGAAGGGCTTGGGTCTGCATTCATGTAACTGCAGAGTAGGTTAGATATGTTAATCTTTTTATTGCTCCTCTTATTTTGGTTTTACACAGGTACTATAAGTCACAAGACAGAAAAATGTACATATTTGTCAAAGTGAAAAAAAAATCTTCACACCCATTAATTCAACAACTGTATGAAATATACTCCACAAGCATTGGAATATTTCATTTTGGTTGAATGCTGTTGAGCCCTGCAAGAACTCAAACCATCCACGTGCAACAGAGTTGGACACCAGTCTTGTGCTTGGCCTCTTCACCAGTCCGACTCCTCTTGGTCCTCATGCAGCCTCTGCTCTCTGAATTTGCGCCTCCTGGAAACGCCAAGCAATTTCTTAACTTTGGTGAGAATACATGACAGGAAGAAAGTGATGTTATTAGCTCTGGAGTTGTCACACTGACAGAATGCTGGCATTAGTGTTAGTGGTTGGGCATGGGAAAGTCCTTTCAGACGTGTGTGAAGAAAAAATCTGGATGGAACCAGCTAGGCATACAGTGGATTTTTCAACCCAAGCCACATGACTATTTGCTAGTAAATTGCTAAGATGCCCCTTGGGAAATGATGTGTGTGGACTAGATACTCTGCAAAATTAATAGTAATGCACTGCTGCTGATTTTGTTTCCTTGCATCAAACAAAAAATGCACAGCTTGATCCTCTCCATCCTTACCTGGAGATGTTGGTAGCCAAAGTCCTGACATTCTTCAAAGTCAGCAGCTTCTCCTGTGTCTGTGTAGGGGCTTCAGACTTGGCAACTGGGACAGAAAAGACAAGTAAATGCAAAGTTTAAAAACTTCGTTCAAAATGAGTACAGATTTTTGGATTTCATTGTAATTCTACTTTTATCTGAACTGCTAGAAAGTTGTTGAATTGTCTAATTTTGTTCGTTTCATATTTTACAACATGGTATGATTATGTTAATCTCGATTGAAGTTTCAGAAGCCTTGAGAAAAATTCTCAATAAAGTTGCATTGACTGATCTCGGCATTATTGAAGATGCCTAATGTTAGGTGTTGCATCGCCACTCAGTATTGTGAGAATTGAACAAAAACGGCAACTACCTTTTTGTAGTTGTTAGACTTGTACACAAGAAAGCATAAACTTTTGATAATACAATAAGGTATATAAAGTGTCCATTGTGCAAATTTAGAAAATTCCTGTCTTCCCCATGGCATATGCAGTCCTAATGAGCCAGGCAGGCTGACTCACCCTGAGTCTGGGTGCCGAGCTGCTCCCTGGCACGGGCAATGCGCACTGCCACGTTCTCCTTGACCACGTTGGTGATCTGCTGCAGGCCCAGGTAGCCAGCAATCTGTACTGAGGGTCAAGGCTTCACAAACAAAAGTGCATGAAGTAAAACACAGTGCTATCATCATGTTAACCCATTAGACACTATGACGGTATACACAAAAGAGTCCTGAAAACCTGAGCCTTTTTCAGAAAAACTGAAGAAGTCGGGTACGTTTACAAAAAAATTATTAACTCCACTTGTAACAATCACAGAGACACAAAATAAGCATTGTCTTAAAGCTGACATCCATTGCTACAAGCTCATACAATCAAATACAACACAATACAAGTTAAAATTTAGGAATGATTTTTTAAAATTAGAAAATAGTGCAAAAACGGACACATTCACCTTGATTTTCAGTTTAAAATTATGGTTTTTAGAAAGAAAACCTCCCAAATAAGCTCAAAACAGACTCTTAATGGATAATTTACTCATTTAGCTATCTGCTGAAACAAAATGCAAAGTCCTAAATCAATTTGTTCATGAGATACAGCAAATATGGTACATGACATGAAATCGCAAAAAAAATTTTTTTTTTTACATGATCACAAAGTAATTTTCACCATGCCTTTTTTCACTCAGATAAAGGTAAACATGAAGCACATGCATGACATGACAGATAATATAAAGAGAAAAGGTGCAAGACATGCATTTGCAAGTGATAAAGTCTTTCAAAAATAGGCATGGATTAATTAGCAAGTGATAAAGTCTTTCAAAAATAAGCATGCATTACCAAGTGATAAAGTCTTTCAAAAATCATGATTTTTTTTACATCACTTGGAGCTGGCAGGAGGTGGATTCCTCTGTCTCTCTCTCTCTCTCAGCATATCGATTTGTCTCTGTCACAAGTCGTTTTCCCACATCGCGTGTGTGAAGATCAGAGAGAAGACATGAAGAGGCTTTGCGTCCGAGGGGATGTCAATCTTCACTCCTTGAGCGTGTGCGAGAACGAAAATTTTCTGTCTGCCACGATCCTTGGAAGCCTAGAAACTCTTCCTCCTCCAACATCTCTCGCATCCACTGGTCCTATTGAAGCGGATCTTCCGGCGCATCGACATCGTCGAAATCAGAATTAGAATCGGCATCAATGTCGTTTCCCACCAACCTATTGACTACACTAGAGAAATGGACTCAGATGATTGATGATGGTTTGCCAGTGGATGCTATATACTTGGACTATGCTAAGGCCTTCGACGCAGTACCGCATGAACGACTTTTGAGAAAAGTGGAAGCACTGGGAATTGGCGGTAAGATTCTCAGTTGGATCAGAGATTTTTTGTCGGATAGGAGGCAGAGAGTCAGAATTAATGGTGTACTATCAGATTGGTCAGCTGTGAAAAGCGGGGTACCTCAGGGAAGCATACTCGGTCCGATTCTCTTTGTGATGTTCATTAACGACCTTCCCGATGCAGTGGAAAGTATGTGCTCCATGTATGCGGACGATACCAAACTGTACAGATCTGTAGAAAAGGAGGAAAATGGCGTAAAGTTGCAAACAGATCTAGATGCTCTGGTGGACTGGGCGGACAGGTGGCAAATGCGCTTCAATGCGGACAAGTGTAAGGTGCTACACCTAGGTAAAAACAATTCTAAAAGAAAATATGAAATGAGAAAACATGGCAGTCAAGAAAGGGTGACGCTTGAAGAGACTAGAGTGGAGAGGGACCTGGGAGTGCAGATAGATAGTGAGCTGAAGTTCTCCCAACACATTGAAACGCAGGTTAACAAAGCAAATAGACTATTGGGTCTCATCCGGCGATCATACGAACACTTGGACTGTGAATCCATGAGGCTACTGTTCATAGCACTAGTACGACCGCACCTAGAGTTTGGAAATGTAGTATGGGCACCCTATCTGGAAAGAGACAAAAAACTCGTTGAGAGAGTACAGAGGAGGGCCACAAAAATAATTCCGGGATTGAAGGATCTCACATATGAACAAAGACTTGTCAAGATGAGGCTCCCTAGTCTGTGCTACAGAAGAACTAGAGGTGACCTAATAGAAGTGTACAAGTATACGCACGGCATGTACCAGATTGGAGAGTATCTGTTTTCCTGCGATGACAATAGTGTCACAAGAGGTCACGCCTACAAGCTCAAGAAAAACCGATGCAATACGGCTTTACGACAACATTTCTTCACCCAGCGAGTTATCAACATGTGGAACAGCCTCCCGAACAGCGTAGTTGAGGCACCGAGCCTGAACTCGTTCAAGAACAGAGTGGACAAGCATCTACAAGGATATATGTTCAAGCTGGAGGAACCACTGGAGCAAATGATGCACAGCAATTAGGCCTTTTTTTTCTCTCTAATTTTTTCTTTATCCATAAGAACAATAAAAATACAGCCAGAGAACTACCAGAATCGGCGATAGGCCCTGGACGCCTAAGCAAGCCGAAGAATTCTATTCTATTCGCTCTCATCCGATGCTGAGTCGGACATGACGCGTGTCGTGTGCGAGAACGAAAATTTTCTGTCTGCCACGATCCTTGGAAGCCTAGAAACTCTTCCTCCGACGATTCCTCCTCCAACATCTCTCGCATCCACTGGTCCTATTGAAGCGGATCTTCCGGCGCATCGACATCGTCGAAATCATAATTAAAATTGGCATCGATGTCGCTTCCTTCGCACTTATCCGATGCGAAATCGGACATGACGCGAAAAAAGTAAGAACGTCAGTCGAAATCTCGACGAAAATCGCCACAACACAGCTAAAACTTGTCCGATTTTGATCAAACTTGGACTAGCGTAGTGCGCAGTCACTCTGCTTCCCAGCAGGCATTGCGATAAGTCGGCCATTACCGTTGCTAATTTTAGATCTCGACGTAAACACCGCGAGGGTAAGATGAGACGCGTGCGTCGCTCCCGAAGCGAAGGGGGGATGCAACGTGCGCGTTCCATCCGAAGCGAGTGGGTTAAGATAGAATGTTGTATGCATTTGCATGTTAGCTAGATTTCCACTGCATAAAAATTGAAATACAAACGCCTGAAAGTGGTTGTTTAAAGAACTAATGATAGATTGAAGTTTCTGCACCATGTCTTGTTGGACAAAGTGGGCTGATGCCCTCAGTGATGGACTTGTCAATTACTAATCAAATCGAACTGGAATTCCTTTATTTAAAAAAAGGTCATAGAAATCCAATTACAACAAAGATGAGCTGCTGGAATTCATCAGAATAAAATAGTCATGCCCTTAGTTATTCAACATCAGGGACGGTTTGTCCAACAGCCATGTATATGAGACAGCCGCTAGCGCAACTTCATGCAAGGATATGAGCCAAGCGCATGATGGGCACGGTGCCCACAACGCCAGTCTCCACCTCCACTGCTCGCTCGGACTCCTCAAAGAGGCGCCGCCGCATGCGCTCGTTGCTGAGAGGCAGGATGCCATCCAGTGCCTCTTTGAACTCCTTGTCAGTCAGCATCCCGCCCTCGGATGTTTGGAATGGCACCAGGCGGTTCTCCAGCTGTGGGGGTGGGAAAGGTAGTCGAAGGTATGTATGTTCATGCATTTTAAACAGCAGTATTGGTAGATTAGCATCAGTCATTAGAAAAAATTGGAAGAAAAAAAGAACCTCATTAATTTAACATTGTATCATGTAGATTAGATGTGTGCATAGAACAGTAGAGAAGTAAGAACTAAAACATTTATTAAATATTTGGACTAGAAATTACTTGACTGAAACAAAAAGAAATTTATGGTTTATCCAGTTACCATCTTGCTGAATGTTTCACCACCAAATCAGCAGGTGCAACATGAGGAATGTGACTGGATCATCCAGGACAGAGAGCAACTGGTCTTCTCTGCTTATGGTGAACTGTCCAAGGAGAGCTTACATGTCAGATTTGCCAGTTTTGATGCTGGCATCTTTAAGACCACATGGAATGATCCATTTAAGCTCTCTGATGGATTAGAATGGATTGTTCAGGCTGTCGGGCAGCTGCAGTGCCTTACCTCCAGGAAGCGAGGCTCCCTGTACTTGAGGATGATGTGGTAGATGAAGTCGGCCACCAGCTTTCTGTTGATGTGATTCTCACTGAAAGACGTGTAGCTCATCTGCAGTGTCTCCAGGTCATCCTCCTATCATTAGGCAAGAGTAATTTGGCATGCCGACACCACAGATGATGCATTCAGCATTCCAGCAAAAGCTTGCACCATGGGCAACAAGTAATGAGTGAAGATCAATTTTACTGGCAGTGATTGTGGATGAGCTTTCATTTATTTAAGGAAATGGGAAAGAGAGAAAATCCTTGTATGTCATACAAAATATCCTTGCTGTACATTACCTTAAATAGACAAACTTGACAAAATGAAGTGTCCTGGACTAAACATCACATCAGTCGTCACCCAATGCATATGAGAAACTGCTTCCCAATACAAAATCTTATCCAGAACAATCAAGATGGTGGCTGGAATTCATCTTCCAAGAAGCTACAATTACTCACTCCAAGGAAGGGGTAGACAACGGAGGCAAAGGCACGGAAGTCCTCCACCTCATGCCAGTCCACAGAGTCAATGAAGTTGCTCATGAGCAGCATGTAGCGCAGACAGGCACCATCCAGGTTGCCCACAAGGATGTGGCTCAGCAGCTGCACCATCTGCAGTGGGGTACAGGATTAACGATAATAATGATAATAATAATTATAATGATGATGATGATGATGGATGATGATTGATGATAATGATAATTATAATAACAATAACAATAAACAATAATGATAATATTGATAATAATAATGATAATAATAATAATAATAGTAACAGTAACAGTAATAATAGTAATGATAATAATTGTAGTAATAGTAATGACAATGATAATGTTTTATTTTGCTCAAATACATGAGAATTTGTTTTGGGGACTTCACCCTTCCTGGTTGCCACTGCAGAGCGCCCAGTACCTGGTTGCCATTGCAGAGCGCCCAGTACCTGGTTGCCGCTGCGGAGCGCCCAGTACCTGGTTTCCACTGCGGAGCGCCCAGTACCTGGTTGCCGCTACGGAGCGCCCAGTACCTGGTTGCCGCTGCAGAGCGCCCAGTACCTGGTTCCCACTGTGGAGCGCCCAGTACCTGGTGGCCGCTACGAAGCGCTCAGTACTTGGTTGCCACTGTAGAGCACCCAGTACTGGTTGCCACTGCGGAGCGCCCAGTACCTGGTTGCCACTGTGGAGCGCCCAGTACCTGGTGGCCGCCACAAAGCGCCCAGTACCTGGTTGCCGCTACGGAGCGCCCAGTACCTGGTTGCCACTGCAAAGCGCCCAGTACCTGGTTGCCACTGCGGAGCGCCCAGTACCTGGTTGCCACTGTAGAGCGCCCAGTACCTGGTTGCCACTGCGAAGCGCCCAGTACCTGGTTGCTGCTACGAAGCGCCCAGAACCTGGTTGCCACTGCGGAGCGCCCAGTACCTGGTTGCCACTGTAGAGCGCCCAGTACCTGGTTGCCACTGCGAAGCGCCCAGTACCTGGTTGCCACTGCGAAGCGCCCAGTACCTGGTTGCCGCTACGAAGCGCCCAGTACCTGGTTGCTGCTACGAAGCGCCCAGAACCTGGTTGCCACTGTGGAGCGCCCAGTACCTGGTTGCCACTGTGGAGCGCCCAGTACCTGGTTGCTGCTACGAAGCGCCCAGAACCTGGTTGCCACTGTGGAGCGCCCAGTACCTGGTTGCCACTGCGAAGCGCCCAGTACCTGGTTGCTGCTACGAAGCGCCCAGTACCTGGTTGCCACTGCGAAGCGCCCAGTACCTGGTTGCTGCTACGAAGCGCCCAGTACCTGGTTGCCACTGCGAAGCGCCCAGTATCTGGTTGCTGCTACGAAGCGCCCAGAACCTGGTTGCCACTGCGAAGCGCCCAGTACCTGGTTGCTGCTACGAAGCGCCCAGAACCTGGTTGCCACTGCGAAGCGCCCAGTACCTGGTTGCTGCTACGAAGCGCCCAGAACCTGGTTGCCACTGCGAAGCGCCCAGTACCTGGTTGCTGCTACGAAGCGCCCAGAACCTGGTTTTACTCCTTGGTAGGAGGGGCAATGCCTGCTAAGCACCTTGCCCAAGGAAGCAACTCTTAACTGCTGCATTGAATACTGCACCTGCCAGTCACAAGGCCAGTGTCCTAACCACTGGCCCAGCGCCCTCAGTATTCAATGACAGGACACCTACACTGGCATGCATGCATTGATATTTTTGCATGTGTACAGGTGCTGGTGGATTCATGCATGCATATTTGCACACGGAGACATGCATACACACATTCCCATGAACACAAGCACATACATACATGCATACATACATATGTACACAGGCATATCTCTCTCTCTCTCTCTCTCTCTCTCTCTCTCTCTCTCTCTCTCTCTCTCTCTCTCTCTCTCTCTCTCTCGTCCTTCCGCCTTCTTTGTTTTAGTATCTCCAGGAATAGGGTGTGCCTATCACCCAAGTGTCTTCCATTCTCCCTCTTCCTATCATGGGCCATGTGTGTCCAGTGAGTTAAGTGCGCATTGTGCATGAACAGTCACTATATGCCTCTCTTCTGCTAGTCTGGAAGAGTCATGCCGATGTCCTACACATCACTTGTCAGTTGGATAGGTCACACCGTCCCTCTCTACCTTACGATATGTCCCGTGTGTTTGATGTCCATTTGTCTTGAAGCTGTCTGTTCCATCACTTGTTAAATAGACTTGACATTTGAACCGGAGACTGCTCCCCTGACATCACTGCTTGTGCTAAATCGGAATTATGTTTACGTGATAAACTCGTTGCTTCCACTAAATGATGACACCAGATTTCAATGGTAAGGTATTCATTTGTTAGACACTGTCGTGCTAAACGAGGCAACACTTCAAACAGGTAATTTCAGTTAAGTATCAAGGAGTAATAAGCTCTCTTTGGTCACTATAAGAAACACAAACTCAAAGACAGGCTGAGATCACATTGGCTGATCCCCAGCCTGGCTCCTCAGCCTGGCTCCTCAGCCTGGCTCCTCAGCCTGGCTCCTTTGGGGTCTGCACATCCTTTTGATAAGAGGGAACTGTTTGCCTGTCTGAGAAGAATGGCACCACTTTCCAACAGAAATCAGTGTTACCACAGTCTGAGAGATCGGCAGTCTGAGAGACCACTGTCACCAGGGTCTTGGGTTGGTCCAGGCCACTACCATCCGGCCTCAGACCAGCCAGCAGCTCCTGTGCCCATGGTTGAATAAAGCTGTGGAAAGCAGCTACAATTTGTCTCATAATTATCTGCACCCTTCTACCATCAAGCCTCGAGCCCCTTTACACTCCATCCTTACTCCACCAATTCCACCTCATCACAACAGCAACAAAGACGATGGAGATTTTCTTCACCGCTGCCCTTCTGAAGTGGTTCATTTCTCACTTCCAGATTGACACCTGTGATGATCCAACTAGAAAGAAATGGATCATTTACCTTGGAGACCCCAGAATATTCCACCACAGACAGGAGAAAATCATGGACAGCCAGGTAGAGTACATCCTCCACCAGATATCGTTCCGAGAAGAACCTGTACAGGTTGTCCTGAAAATATATATGGTGTTCATAAATCGGCGCTAGAGAGGTGCTGTTCAAACCTGAAAAAATGGATGGACAGAAATAAACTTAAACTAAATGAAGAGAAAACTGAAGTAATCATCGTCGGAACCAAATCCAATTTGGACAAAATCAGTGAAAACACTGTCATGATAGGCGATGTCAGGGTGACACCGTCTGAGTGGATCAAATATCTAGGTGTGAAATTTGACAAGCATCTTTCCCTAGAACCCCACATTCGTCAGGTGACGTCATCTGCTCACTTGAATCTCCGACGAATTCGGAGCATCAGACACTGCTTGACGGAGAAGACTACTGCGACTCTGGTGCTATTCTTGGTTCTATCAAAGCTGGACTATTGTAACAGTCTTCTTACTGGAGCGAATCAGTATCAGATACGACAATTCCAGCGGTTCCAAAACATTTCCGCACGACTAGTGAAGCGCTCCCCTAGGTGGGCAAGCGTCTCACCGGTTCTGGAGTCCCTTCACTGGCTGCCCATTAAAGATCGCATCCAGCACAAGTGTTTGTGCAATGTGTACAAGTGTGTTTCAGGTGTTGCTCCACATTATCTTTGCGATCTTGCACAAGACTATAAAACGTCGAGAGTTCTCCAATCACCCGGGAGACTTCTTCTCTGTGCTCCCTCGAAACACCTAAAGGGATTCGGAGAGAGAGCCTTCTCATACACTGGTCCAAGATTCTGGAATGCGGCTCTAGAAGAATTGAGGAGGTCAGAGAGCATGGCCAGCTTCCGGAAAAAACTTAAGACCTTTTTGTTTAAGACAAATTGTGGACGCTCTGAGTATGCCTCGGCGTGAGAATAGCGCGTTATAAAATCTACTATATACATACATACTACTACTATATCATCAGTCATGTAATCCCAAGGTTTCACTGGTTTATGTTGTAGTATATTTTTCACTTTAAAGAAGACTGCTGGCAGTTTTTTAAAATCAAGAAAATGAAGTTTTGTGCATTTTCAATTTTCTGCAATCTTTCCAGTAGTTGCATGATTTTTCTAAATGGTTGATACTTGTAGAATTTTTTTTCCATGATGAAACAAAACTTACCAATCTTTCCTCCCCCCCAGACCTACAGTATTTGAAGCATTTAATCTTTATTGGTCCATTCTAGTGAGATAAAGGGTAGTTCTGACCGTGAAGGCTACATTTATTGGGGAAGTGTTAGTTGCTGTGCCAGTGACCATGAAAATGTAGCCATAAGATTTTACCTACCTCACACAGCATCTATAAAAACATCTATAATCATAACCAAAATTATTTTTATTATTACCGTCAACCTTTTTTGTTGCCACCTCCACCATTCTCACCACCTTTAATGTCTTCATCACCATCTAATATCCCCACCAAATCTACTATCACCACTGCCATTATTGCTCAGACCACCACTGGCATTCCCACCATCAGTTCCATCATCCCTATCATATACACCACCACCACCACCATGACCACCACCACAACCACTACTACAGTTTAAAAAACTATCATCACCACCACTGCCACTCTCTACATAAGACACTGCAGAGACCAAGGGACAAGATACAAGAGGGGAGGTTACCAGGATGGAGAAGAAACCCTCTTCCTCCTCTCCATTTTCATCTTGCCAGGACAAGAAGGCGAAGAATTGTTCCATCAATGAGAAGGTCCGATCCTGCAATACACAGTGTCCAGATGCTGCATTCATGTGACACCACCTCCAATGAAACCATTAGTAACTTTGGACATGTTTCTATTTTTTAAGATGATAGGAAAAACAAAAGAAATTAGTAGATCAAAGCCAAACAAACAAAAGACCATACCAAATAAAACTCTCAAATATTTGTTAGTGACAATAAGATATTTTAAATTCTTGAACATTCCCATCCAACACCTTGTGTAAATTCTTACAATTTGTTGTTTGTTCTGTGGCAGTGAATATGATTGGACACCATACACCCTATCTGTCATGAGTGGCATGAAAACTTTAGATGAGACCTCACTGGGCCTCTTTGCATGACTATTACAGTATAAGTAAAACATCTTCACAAGCACCTTGCAGCAAGGAAGTTCGTACTGTATGATCACTGCCAGATAGGAGAGGGGAGATAATTCTATAATGGGGAGATAACTGGAAGTGCACCGCTCTCTTACTATACTGAGGTGACGAGGGATGACACGCTCCATTTTCGTTCGCTCGTGGAAGTCGTCCCACAGCCGTTGCATGGTGTGCGACTGTCGGACAGACAGAGCAATGCAGTCAGCAGACACGCAGTGAGTACACATGTGCACATCAGCTTGAACTTTGTTTGAAGGTAAAATATAAGGAGGAGAGATAGGTTTTTTCCAGCTATGGAAGGGGACAGACACAGATGAATACACTTGTACTCATAAGCAGTGTTACCTCATAAGTAGTATCTCAGATTTATTAAGAACTTTAAATCATCACGAAGCTCACTTGAAAGCAGACAAAGAGGACAACATCCCCCCCCCAAAAAAAAAACCCAAACAAACAACAACCCACAAACAAACCGAACAACAAAAAAAAAACAAAAACAAAACCAACAAAACAAAAAATAACAGCAATGAAAAATTGTTATTAGAAAATTGAAGAATCACGACGATGTTTAACATTAAAGGAAAATAGATTGGACTGACTACATTAAAAAGAAAAAGTTCCAGCACAAAAGGAGAGAACTGGGGAACAGTACTAGTAGATGCAGTGATGAACAAGAGGATAATAAAACAGAAACCAATAAAAACTGACAACAACAACACACACCACACCCCACCCAAATGAAGAAAAAAACAGACACTGTAAGAAATGTAGTTTTGACAGATGAGAGGCAGAAAAAGAGAGATGGAGAAGGCACAGCAGCAGGGAGTGCCAATTTGAGACAGCAAGGGGCATGGCGGACTGACCATGTAGGCCTCCCCACCCATGACACTGGGGCTGTCTCTAGACATGGGAGTCTGGGCAACGGGCAGCTCCAGGGTATCAGTGACCTCACGTGACCACAAGCCCCGCTGCATGGGCTCCCCGCCTGACTGCAGGTCAATAGTTGTCTCTGGACTGGGGGGCTTCACAAGCTCTCTGCAAAAGGGAGACTCGAGGACTGCAAAGACAACGTTTCTGCTGGGTATAGAGACAAGAGGGACAGAAGGCTTGTGTGGCTATGAGTGAAGAGTTTTTCAGGCTGATCATTGATGCTGGGTATAGAGACAAGAGGGACAGAAGGCTTGTGTGGCTATGAGTGAAGAGTTTTTCAGACTGATCATTGATGCTGGGTATAGAGACAAGAGGGACAGAAGGCTTGTGTGGCTATGAGTGAAGAGTTTTTCAGACTGATCATTGATGCTGGGTATAGAGACAAGAGGGACAGAAGGCTTGTGTGGCTATGAGTGAAGAGTTTTTCAGGCTGATCATTGATGCTGGGTATAGAGACAAGAGGGACAGAAGGCTTGTGTGGCTATGAGTGAAGAGTTTTTCAGACTGATCATTGAAACTGGGTATAGAGACAAGAGGGACAGAAGGCTTGTGTGGCTATGAGTGAAGAGTTTTTCAGACTGATCATTGATGCTGGGTATAGAGACAAGAGGGATAGAAGGCTTGTGTGGCTATGAGTGAAGAGTTTTTCAGACTGATCATTGATGCTGGGTATAGAGACAAGAGGGACAGAAGGCTTGTGTGGCTATGAGTGAAGAGTTTTTCAGACTGATCATTGATGCTGGGTATAGAGACAAGAGGGACAGAAGACTTGTGTGGCTATGAGTGAAGAGTTTTTCAGACTGATCATTGATGCTGGGTATAGAGACAAGAGGGACAGAAGGCTTGTGTGGCTATGAGTGAAGAGTTTTTCAGGTTTGATCATTGATGCTGGGTATAGAGACAAGAGGGACAGAAGGCTTGTGTGGCTATGAGTGAAGAGTTTTCCAGACTGATCATTGATGCTGGGTATAGAGACAAGAGGGACAGAAGGCTTGTGTGGCTATGAGTGAAGAGTTTTTCAGACTGATCATTGATGCTGGGTATAGAGACAAGAGGGACAGAAGGCTTGTGTGGCTATGAGTGAAGAGTTTTCCAGACTGATCATTGATGCTGGGTATAGAGACAAGAGGGACAGAAGGCTTGTGTGGCTATGAGTGAAGAGTTTTTCAGACTGATCATTGATGCTGGGTATAGAGACAAGAGGGACAGAAGGCTTGTGTGGCTATGAGTGAAGAGTTTTTCAGGCTGATCATTGATGCTGGGTATAGAGACAAGAGGGACAGAAGGCTTGTGTGGCTATGAGTGAAGAGTTTTCAGACTCATCATTGATGCTGGGTACAGAGACAAGAGGGACAGAAGGCTTGTGTGGCTATGAGTGAAGAGTTTTTCAGGCTGATCATTGATGCTGGGTATAGAGACAAGAGGGACAGAAGGCTTGTGTGGCTATGAGTGAAGAGTTTTTCAGACTGATCATTGAAACTGGGTATAGAGACAAGAGGGACAGAAGGCTTGTGTGGCTATGAGTGAAGAGTTTTCCAGACTGATCATTGATGCTGGGTATAGAGACAAGAGGGACAGAAGGCTTGTGTGGCTATGAGTGAAGAGTTTTTCAGACTGATCATTGATGCTGAATTGGCAGCAGGTCCTTCAGGTAAAGTCCTGAGGGCTTGTAATGATCTGATGATCCTGCATTCGTCTCCTATTCCTCCATTGTATATGTAAAACGAAAACTTCAAAAGTCTGCACCAGACGGGAATAGGTAAATGTGTGTACTTGTGTTTTAGGCTTTGGTTTCTGCAAACTGTATGCAAGCATGAAAATTCATGCATTTGAATTATCTAGATACTTTATGCCTTTTTCCTGAGAAGAAATCACATCAGTGTGAACTTTACAGGACACAAACCATCATTTTTCAATCATGATTTTTTCAAAAACTTCCCTCACTGAATTAATTATTTCCCCAACATATGGAACAATGAGAGCTTCAATCAGGAAACTGAATTATAGATTGTATCCTTGGCTGACCAACTTATAGAACAAAGATTAGGACACACACACAAAAATAGTTGAGGTAAAGGTAACATGGGCAAGAAAAGAAGGGTCAACAGGTCATCCTGAACTATTTAAAAGAAACTTGTAGAAGAGGACATATTGAACATATACCAAACATTTGCTGATATTGCCTTTTAATATCTTAATTATATACAGTGGATTCCCTGAGTGCTCATACAGCAAGGAAGATTGAACAGCATGCAGTTTGTTGTTTACCATCAATTTTTTGTGTGTGTGCATGATTCATTTAAAAAAAGTTAGGGTTGGCAGAAAAAAGGGTGGTTGTGTTACTCTAACCAAAATTATTTTAGAAATATTTTAGCCT
>JAWQFJ010002805.1:10000-15000 GCA_034096865.1 Theodoxus fluviatilis
AAGTATCCACCGGCAAAGCCAGGTGTCCAGGACAACTCCACGCTGTCTGTGCTGGGATGATTCACAGCCAGACTCTCAGGAGGAAAAGGGGCACCTGGCACATTTAGAAAATAATATTTACAAGATGACAGGACGTGAGACTGATTTTATGCGTTTAAAGAGGAACTAAAATAGCTGGTTAGAATCGTGGACATGTTGCATCCGCAAAGCAACTCAGCAGGTGTGTATCATTTACAATAAATATACACTCAACATCACAATATAAGTATATATTCGAGAATTCATTTAATATTTGTTGCACCATTTGTAGCTTATTGTCTTCCTTTAAGTGATATTTGCTGTGCTGCTCAGAAGCTCTCGTCAGAAACAAATGGAAAATCTTTCAGTTCACTCCCAGTTATCAGATGAAATTGACTGTAACACTTGGAACAACTACAGAAGAGGTCACTGGTTGTTTATCATCAGCAAAATATAGTTATATAGTTATCATGTCGTCATATAAAACATGCTTGAAAAGGCTTGTAGTGTTGTCACTATCGTATTACGTCCCTCGGCAGCACGCTCTCACAGGCAGTCCACATAGACGACGAGATCAACGCCAGAATAGCCAGAGCCAGCGCAGCTTTTGGAAGACTCCGTCCAAACGTTTGGGACCGTCGAGGCATCAAGCTTGCTACCAAACTAAAGGTTTATTCTGCTGTTGTTCTCCCCGCTCTACTCTACGCTTGTGAGACTTGGACTGTGTTCAGCCGCCATGTCAAAAAGCTAAATCACTTCCACATGAACTGCTTGAGAAAACTGCTGAAGATCAGGTGGCAAGACAAAGTGCCCAACACGGACGTCCTGGCACAGGCTGACATGCCCAGCATTCACACCATGCTCTGCAAGGCACAACTACGTTGGGCTGGCCACGTCGTACGCATGTCCGGCGAGGGCCTTCCTAAAAATGTGTTATACGGAGAACTCCTGCAGGGCAAGCGATCCCTTGGCGAACAAAAGAAGAGGTACAAGGACACCCTAAAAGCCTCTCTGAAGAACTGCAGCATAGATCCTGACAGCTGGGAGAGTGTTGCTTCAGACGCTCTGCTTGGCGCAGTAGAGTCCATGCTGGTGTAGCAGCTTTTGAACAGAGAAGATCGAGTGATGCTGCTGTGAAGCGAGCCACCAGGAAGTCCAGAGCCAGCCGTTCCTCTTCCCCTGGTTAGCAACATGCCCTTCCCTGTCCACACTGCAACAGACTTTTTCGGGCCCGGATTGGTCTCACCAGCCATCTGAGGACCCACAACCAGATGAAATGATGACATCTATCGTCCTCATCGATCCCGATGGACGAACATCAATCAACGTCCCTTTATGTTTCAACTCTTCAAGGCAGAAAGAGCAGAAAGAAAGGCCACGAATAAAACGGACGCCAACCGCCTCCCTAGCGTTCGGTCTCACTTTATTTTACAACAACACAACACGATATTGGCGACGAGGATGGCGAGTTTGCCAGTCTTCCCACCCTTCAAGGTAAGCTCAGACGGCGTGGCGTGGCGGAAATGGATTTCCAAGTTAGAAAATCTGATGTGTGCCCTAGACATTACAAACGACGCCAGGAAGAAAGCACTGCTTTTGCACTACATGGGTGAAGAAACGTACGACATTTTCGACAGTTTCACTGACGAACAGAAAGGCGTGGGTGCCGTAATCCAAGAGGGCGAGAACCGTGTGGCCAATGAGTATGCTGTAGCCAAGAAATCACTGACAATGTACTTCACCCCAAACAAAAACACCAGCTACGAATTCTTCAAGTTTTGCCAAGCCACTCAGAGTCCTGATGAAAACATCGACTCCTTTTGCACTAGACTCAGAACACTGGCAAGTACATGTGACTTTCATAATGCCGAGACTGAAATCCTATCACAAATCTTGCAGGGGTGTACTTCTTCTCGCTTACGACGCAAAGCACTGAAAGACGGCTACAATCTGAAGCAAGTCATCGATGAAGCCCGAGCACTAGAGCTCTCAGAGAGCAGAGCAGCAGAAATGGAAACGCGTGTCAGCGCTGTGAGACACGCCAATCATGGTGGGTTTTCTGGTGGCAGTGTCCCAGCAAGCGACAGCTCCAGCCAGAACAACAACAGCAACAACAATGCCTCTTACCAAGACTACCGTGGCAGGGGACAAAACTGTTCTCGCCAAAGTCAAAGCAGCAGCGGCAGAAACACCGGCGGCGGTCAGCGTGGGGATCACCATGGCAACATACAAGACAACAACAACACTTGCAGAAACTGCGGTGGATCCTTCCCACATACTAACTCATGCCCAGCCCGAGGGAAAGAATGTCGAGCATGCCACAAAATAGGACATTTTTCCAGAGTATGCAGATCAAAGAACAGAGTGAGGAACACTGTTCATGATTGTGAACAGCATGACAGTCGTAGTGGAGAGAATGGTTCGTCAGACGAAGGAGAGCAAGCTGAGGGCCATTGTGTCTACACTGTTGGTGCTAGCAAGACACCCACCATCAAAATTCGTCTCAACAACAACAAGCCCCTCACGTTTGTCATTGACACAGGCGCTACACTGGACATCATAGACTACTCGTCATACCAGTCACTACACCCCAAGCCCAAACTTCTTTCCCCTTGCCCAGTGATCTATGCTTATGGTTCACAGTCCCCACTCCCTGTTGTCGGCTATTTTGCTGCTGAGATCACTCTCAAAGAGAAAACGACAGCTACACACTTTTATGTCATCAAACATGACTCGGAACACACCCACACTGCACAGAAGCTTGAGATCATCCAGTTTGCACTCTCATCATCCACCAAACTTTCCAGCGTTGTTGACGGCTACCCTGCACTGTTTGATGGGGGAAGTGGCAAGATCTCTGACATTGTGATCAAACTCCACATCGATGAGTCGGTCCAGCCAGTGACTCAGCGTCACAGACGCATCCCGTTTCATGTCCGCAAAGACGTTGAGGCTGAGATAGAGCACCTAGAAATAATGGACATCATAGAGAGAGTACGTGGTCCTACACCGTGGGTCAGTCCAGTCGTCGTCGTGCCGAAGAAAGATGGGGGAGTCAGACTCTGTGTGGACATGCGAGAACCCAACAAGGCCATAAAGCGAGAGAAACACCCAATGCCTACCATAGACGACCTGATCTCCGACCTGAATGGCTCAGTGGTCTTCAGCAAACTAGACCTTAGCAGTGCCTACCACCAACTCGAGCTCGACGAAGCCAGTCGAAACATCACAACGTTCACAACCCATGTAGGGCTCCGGAGATACAAACGCTTATTGTTCGGAGTCAACGCAGCAAGTGAGATTTTTCAGAATGCAGTCTCACAAATATTGAACGACATTCCTGGAGTGAGGAACTTGTCAGACGACATCATCATCTTCGGAAAGACCCAAGCAGACCATGACACAAGTTTGAAGAAAACGCTACAAAGACTTGAAGAGCGAGGTGCCAAGCTGAACAAGGAGAAGTGTCAGATCTCCGTTCGCGAACTGACTTTCTTCGGCCATGTGTTCAGCGCAGACGGAATCAAGGCTGACCCCAAGAAAATCGACACCATCATCAAGAGCAAAGCCCCGAACGACGTCGGTGAACTGCGCTCTTTTCTCGGGATGACGCAGTACGTGGCAAGGTTCATACCCAACTACGCCTCCTGCACAGAACCCCTCCGAAAACTGACGACAAAAGAAGCCGCATGGAGATGGTCGGAGAGAGAACAGAAAGCATTCGACGACATCAAAAAGACACTGACAAGCACACAAGTCATGGGGTACTTCGATCCTGACAAGCCAACTGAAGTCCACGTCGATGCAAGCCCAGTAGGCCTCGGAGCCATGCTCACTCAGAACAATAGGGTCATCAGTTACGCCAGCAAGGCCCTGACCAAAACCGAGCAACGCTACTCACAAACAGAGAGGAAGATGCTAGCGGTGGTGTTCGGCACGGAGCATTTCCACTTGTACCTCTTCGGTGGGACTTTCACGATCATCACCGACCACAGGCCTCTGTTGGGGATCGTGAACAGCCAAAACCAGCAACAGCACGCATCGATCGCCTGCGACTCCGCCTCATGCCGTACGAGATGAACTTGCAGTACCGGCCGGGTCGTGATGACCTCAACCCAGCTGACTACCTGAGCAGACACCCTACACACCAGGCAAAGCATGAGAACGTCACGAAGCATGAATAATATGCCTGGTACGTCACAAGAAATGCGGTGCCCAGGTCGACGACCCTTGAAGAAGTCCAGACAGCAACGCAGAACGACAAGACGATGACGAAGCTCATGAAAGCAATCGAGACAGGAAAGTGGACGGCCGACCTCACTGAATACTCAAGAATTAAAGACGAACTCTCTGTCTGTAAAGGCGTTGTCCTTCGTGATCACAGGCTCATTATTCCAGAGTCACTTCGCAAGAAAGCGGTCGAGATCGCCCATAGCTCGCACCAGGGCATTGTAAAGACCAAACAACTGATCAGAGAGAAGAACTGGTTCCCAGGAATGGACCAAATGGTGGAGCAGGCAGTCTCGTCGTGCTTACCCTGTCAGGCGTCCGTCACCACACCTAAACCTCGTGAACCTCTGATCATGACTAACTTGCCTACTGGTCCTTGGGTGGAAGTTGCCGTTGATTTTGCAGACAATTTCCCTTCAGGCGACTACCTGATGGTCGTCATTGACGAGTACAGCCGTTCCCCTGAGGTTGACGTCATCACCTCCACATCTGCGAAAACTGTTGTACTTCATCCTGACTCTATCTTTGCTCTGCATGGAATTCCAACAGTCGTGAAGACAGACAATGGCGAATTCAGAGACTTTGCTGCAGAATTGGGTTTCCACCATCGCAAGATCACTCCGCTTTGGCCTGAAGCCAACGGCGAAGCCGAGCGGTTCATGACAACACTGAAGAAGTTCGTGAGGGCATCTCAAGCTGAGCACGCCAACTGGAAAACTCAGCTTTCGCAGTTCCGCAGACAATACAGAGCT
>JAWQFJ010002805.1:22500-32322 GCA_034096865.1 Theodoxus fluviatilis
CCTACGTCTTGTGCAGTGTGTATAATTTACCTCTCGAGCGCGTTTCCATGCAAGCATGTGTGAATGTGTTTGTGTGCGTGTGCGTGTGCGTGAGTGCGTGTGCGTGTGTGTAAGTGTGTGTGTAAGTATGAGGTGGGTGAGGGGTTGGACAAGGAGTGGGCCATCCATCACATTTACACCCATCCTTGGACCAGAGCAATAACCGCCGTACACTGGCATCTTAATTATGTGTGACGTCAGTAGCTGCTTGACATTTTTTACCTTCACGTCTCCTCCATGCTGCCTGGTGCGAGCAGCCACTGTCACTGACTGCTGATGTCATTGCAGGCAGACTCGTTTATCATGTCTTGGCCTACGAGGCCTTGAACGTTCGTGCGCATCAATACTTTTAGCGGAGGATACAGTGGGCTCACTGACAATTAATGATGAAAAACGAACTGCCATGACGACAGGGGCAGCTTTCACCATTGATTTTTCTCCTCGCGGGAAAGATTCCATTGACCTGCGTTTAATCTTCACTGGATCAGTCAATACAAGACACAGAGTGCTTAAGATCAATGGTATTCTCGATACCGTCTTTTCTGCACACAATGAGCTTGAACTGACAGATCCAGACAGGTATACTGCAGAAGAAATTTTAGGTAAGGTATAATTATTGGAACCCAAACCTGTTGTAAGACCCATTGATTATTTACCGATAATACGATGTGCAGATTTCCTGAGGTAGTGCAGTTTTTCTCCAAACGATTGGAGTGACAACCTCCACAAGAACACGGATGCTTGAGAACTCAGTGTCCATGAATCAGGTCGATATGCGGGGAGGGTGGACGGATTAGGTCGACATGGAGTCTCACTGTCTGCATATGGGGCCAAGAAAAAGACGACACCTCGCTGGAAGAGGTCAGGGCTAGACTGCAGCTCTCTCTGGCAAATCGACCCCCGTCTCCCTGTCACCCACAGTGGCTGAAGTATATAGATCACCTTGGACAGATACATTGGGCCCGTCTGGAGAAAGGTTCAGAAGGAAGCTGCTCGTTGGCAAAGCTTCTGCCCCCAATCGGCTCACGAATGTCTCCTGAAGAATATCGTCCTGATCTTATTTGTTCTTAAAAGAGGAACGCTCTCAGTTGAGTACAACAGCTCTCCATTGTTGCCCTCATTGGGCTGTTTGGGCGCCTGCTCTCGCCACAGTGTCGGTTTCGGACAACATTTTGTCATTACTTTTCAGATCAAAGGGAGCTGAGCTGAACTTTCAAGCAGAAAACTGGGCTTCAAAATCAAAATCCATTTTGTCTATACTGTAAAAAAAAATTGAGTAACTTCTATAGGACATTGTGTGGTTAAAAAAAAAGAAATATCAGACGAAGGAAAGAGATAACCATCGTCTCTTCTCCTGCCATGGCGAGAGTAAGGCAGCTTTTGGTGGTGGCTTTGCTAGTCAGTATAACGGCAAAGGAGGTATCTGCCAGGCACCATCGATGGAGGAACACAAAGAAGAGATGCCTGGGGCCTTCTGTGCACGACATGCTCAGGGCTGCCAAAGAGCTTCGAGAGTGTCGCAAGGAACTGCAGGGCCACGGCGCGGAGTTCCGCCCTCCCAGGTTCATCAACTTCGACCCCGCCTGCATTAAGGGGTAAGCAGTATTTGGGAGGCATAGATACCTAAGGTGATTATGACAACAACATCTTGATGTGTCTAATGAAATGTGTCGTTCTTTCCGCCATATAAGTATTTGGAAGGCTTTTGATACCTGAAGTGATAATGACCATCAGATCTTGATATGTCTTTCTTCACGATGCTCATGTTTTCCCACCATATCGGTATAAATACTATATGATGCGTTTGTTCTTTCTGTCCGCATTGCAGCTGCTTCTGCTTCCTAATGTATCAAAGCCGTCCAGATTGTTGATGGATGGCGTTTTACGGCCTATCAGCCGTTGCAGGCTATTTAAGGCGACTAATCATGAAAAACACAAGATTAGAATATTGTTGCACTCAACTCTTTGAAATGTCCTGTTGTACAGGGGTTCTCCTAGCTTGCACAGTGAAGTCGAAGTTCAGAAACTCTGGTGATCGTTTAAAAAAACAAACTTTATTCATGCACTGGTCGATACACAGCAGTGATAATCAGCAAACAGTATCATCGCAACAACTTCACTTTACGCAAAGTTCCACAGAGGACTCACTCCTTACAAAGGAGGACTTGTTTATCTTCTCGTTAAGCTCTCACCTTAACTCTGTCGTGTCTCTGCATGCTCTCGTGTGTGTTCTCTCCTATTGCTTTGTCGCGTTGTATATACCTTAACACAGGTTCCAGAGAATTCCAGAACCTAGTACAATATACTCGGTGGCCATGAAGCTTCAAGAAAGACGTCACGTGACACAGCCGAGACAAATTTAGCCCGACTCAACCAAGTGACCAGGCAACAGTTGTAGCGGAGAGGCTGATATAAACAGCCCGATTGCGTACAACATACTCGTACGTTCTAGAACCTTCACAACAATAGGCTCCTACACACGTACCGGTTGTCCCCCGATTTTGCTGCCGATCCGGTCAAGAATTGGAACGGTTGACTCATTTGCATACAGTTAGGCCCGGTTCTTGTCAGAAGGGCAGGCTCTATTCCCCGACCCGGTCTCGACCAATTCGTATGCCGGGCGACACGAGAACGACGAGAATCTCGCAACTAGTTGCCAATTTAAATGGCGGACGTGTCTCCGCTTCGCACAGAAAACGCTGTATTTGGGGAATACTAAAACCCCATCCAAAGAAAATGTAAGCCATGAACAGCATTAATTTATCAAAGCTGTATGTTGAATGCATCAATAGGTCGTGAAAGCTCCTTCATTTTAAAATCCGAAATGCAGGTCACACGCACAACCATGTGTCCGCGGGTCGACTGTTATCATTATTGCGTGTTTGCACAGAAAACGCTGTATTTGGGGTATACTAAAATCCCATCCAAAGAAAATGTAAGCCATGAACAGCATTAATTTATCAAAGCTGTATGTTGAATGCATCAATAGGTCGTGAAAGCTCCTTCATTTAAAATCCGAAATGCAGGTCACACGCACAACCATGTGTCCGCGGGTCGACTGTTATCATTATTGCGTGTTCGCACAGAAAATGCTGTATTTGGGGTATACTAAAATCCCATCCAAAGAAAATGTAAGCCATAAACAGCATTAATTTATCAAAGCTGTATGTTGAATGCATCAATAGGTCGTAAAATCCGAAATGCAGGTCAGATGCATAGAGCTACACGTCCAAGCGTCTGTTGCCATAGCTCGGCAAAAGGGTGTAACTCTAAATTCTGACCTCGTTTCGCGTAAAGGAAAATTGCTCGATTGCGCGGTCTCGGTGTAATCGTTGCGTGTGGCTGTCAACCCGATTTTTGCTGCCGATCCGGTACCGGATCGAGAGCAAAATCAGCTTGAAAACTGGTACGTGTATAGGCGCCTAATATGAACAAGTCAAATCACGTAGAGAGACACGGTGGGTCAATTTTTAACCACAACCCACAGGGAGAACCAGATTGTAATCTACCATGCAAATTGTCTCCCGTGCAAGTGTACAGTGATCATGGACAAAATGCCAGCTGTTCTTAGAAAGGTTTATCTTCTCTAGCTTGATAGAATGGAATTAGGCGTATTGGATCGATCTTTTTGCACCAACCACGGGAGGTCATGAAGTGCAATTGTTCAGTCCAGGCTCGTGATGACCTAAACTCGACAATCTTTATAAACAGATTGTTCGTCTGGGTCCGTCTAAGGAGTGACAAATTCACTATTGATTAGTATCCCTCCACTCAAATCATAACCAAGAGTGTTTGTCTGGATCTCTCAGGTGAAGTGATTAAAGCCTCTATTAATTAGTATCCCTCCACTGAAATCATAACCAAGAGTGTTTGTCTAGGTCTCTCAGGTGAAGTGATAAAGCCTCGATTAAATAGTATCCCTCTAATGAAATCATAGCCAAGAATGTTTGTCTGGGTCTCGCAGGTAAAGTGATAAAGCCACGATTAATTAGTATCCCTCTAATGAAGTCATCGCCAAGAATGTTGGTCTGGGTCTTGCAGGTAAAGTGATAGAGAAAGGATTAATTAGCATTCCCTCCAATGAAATCATAACCAAGAATGTTTGTCTCTGTTTTTCCAATGTGGCGTGACTAAGCCACTATTAATTAATATTTCTCTACTGAAATCATAATCAGGAGTATTCGTCTGAGTCTCTCTAAGGTGCAGCGACATAGTGACTCATAATCGATATCCCTCCATTTAAGTCATAACGCGGATTCCTCCATGCATTATACATATATTATCAAGTTGTACGAGTGACTTCCGGACCAGCAGAACATTACAGATGATGTACAGTGAAAAAACCAGGGTGAAGCCTCGTAACGTTTGAATGCCACAAGCGTGTGTGTGTGTGTGTGTGTGTGTGTGTGTGTGTGTGTGTGTGTGTGTGTGTTTGTGCGTGCGTGCGCGCGCGTGCGTGCGTTTACAGATGCCGACATCTTATCTGGGTGTTTGTAACTTTTGTCTCTTTTTCAGTAATTAAATTTTTAGTATACAAGCCATTCGTTTCTTGTGTTGTATTAGTTATTCTTACTTCAATGGAAATCATAAATTAACTTCTCAGTGACTGATCCAGATTAGAAAACTAGTCGCCAACTAAACAAAATGGCCTTATCTTCAGGCTTTTATTCCGGCCAAAAGCAGGGTCTTTGTATAGGAAAGAAGCATGCCATTGTATGATTTTGTAGAAATTTCGTGTTCGTTCTTTTTTCTTTCTTTCTTTCTTTCTTTCTTTCTTTCTTTCTTTCTTTCTTTCTTTCTTTCTTTCTTTCTTTCTTTCTTTCCATGGGCGCGTTTGTTTGGCCAAAAATCTCGAGAGAATCGCGAAGGCTAGGCGTTGTCTACGTTCCTCGCTCATAAGGACGCACTCGCCGTGAATGCGGGAGGCCGAGGGAGATTCGGAGCTCCCTCAGTTGATGTGTTCTAAGAATTGAAAAACTGATGTGATATCTGAATCGTCAGTTATTTCGTCTATCGGCAAATTTTTCGTCGACTCTGGCGCCAGGACGCAGCCATGCGAGATGATTGGCCGTTTTTCTAGCTGTAGGCGTGTCTCACTCGCCCTCGACTAGCCATTAAGGGAGAATCGTGAGATTTTGGGCCAAACAAACTCGCCCTCTCTTTCTTTCTTTCTTTCTTTCTTTCTTTCTTTCTTTCTTTCTTTCTTTCTTTCTTTCTTTCTTTCTTTCTTTCTTTCTTTCTTTCTTTCTTTCTCTCTTTCTTTCTATCTTTCTTTCTTTTTTCTTTCTTTCCTTCTTTTCTTTCTTTTCTTTTCTTTCCTTCTTTTCTTTCTTTCTTTCTTTTCTTTTCTTTCTTTCTTTCCTCCTCTCTCTCTCTCTCTATCTCTCTCTCTCTCTCTCTCGTGAACGTCACACACATCCTCGCACCGCTGACAGTCCTGGAAGCTTCGAGATTTTATCCTATTCTCACCTTCAGGACAGTACATACGTCCTCTGATGTCACGTGATGTTATCTTCTGGACAGCTATGCCGAGCACGTGGAGCGACTGGAAGACAACGCGTTTGCCTGCCAGCAGCAGCTGTTTGCTGCCTTCTTCCGGAAAGACTTGAGACACAGCGCCTAGACGCAGCACTGGGCCTTGCGACTTCCACGCCGCCATGACAGCAAGGTGCACTGACATTTCATGTCTTGTTTTGTGTTCTCTCTGCAAAGCGACGTGATTTGAAGAGAACAAAATTAATGAAGAGCGTTTTTAGGTTTTTAACGTATGTTTTGTTTTGATTTGTTTTTATGACTGCAATTTAAGTGTAACATACGACGAGAGCCGCTTGAGTACCCCATTTCAGCAGATGGAGCCGTGATCATATTTTGAGATAATGGACAATTATATTCGCATTGCATTGTGGGCAGAAGTGTAATCTGATCTAGGTTTGTTGATCTTCTCATTTTGTGGAAATCATAAATAAATCTGATGTAACTTTTTTCATAATAAACAATTTAAAGAGTACTCTATACAGCTGCTGCCGCTGAACATTCCCCTCACCAGCTGAAACCCGTGGTCGTGTATGATATGCATGTACGTGTAAAGATCACAATGCTTTGTATCTGCACACATTCCATTGATAAATACGTGTCTCAAAATGTTTTCAGGTGGAAATGCTGGAGATGTTTGGAGTCCTCCATGAAAATGTTTGAATAAACATCAGGATACAGAATGTGGTGGTTGTGATTTTTTCCTCCACCTCAATATTGCACGTCCACAATAACTGATATGTTTCACATGTGGCAATACTGGTGTGAAAAAACGTCCGTTCTGTGTTTGGACACTTTTTGTAACAAAAATCATTCCCTGATGATAATAGATATCGGGAAAATTGTCCGTTGGTGCAAATGGACCTGGAAAATGAAATAACTTGTACAAGGCGCGAGCCAACTGTCCAATTAACGGGGCGTAGCAAATTTTTGGCGAGAAAATGGCATAAGATGTATTTATATTTTCCAATGAAACTATCGATAAACACTCTATATTTAGACACACGTCTTTTGTCGTGACAATGAGCATCTTAATTGATAGCGTGAATGAAACCATGGAAGCAGATTGGCGGGTGTGTGGAGTGGGAATGGGGGGTAGGGGAAAAGGCTTACAGCCTTTTACTTCATTGTAAAAAAAAACAGGTGTAATATCCTACTTATTTTCTGTCTGAAATCTTTCGGCTCATTGTCTAATACGGGAGAAAATAGCTCAGCTACTCCGATAACGTGGTAATCACTTGCCAGACATTCAAGTTGATGATGAAAGAAACACGATTTTTAGCTGGGTTCGTTTGTAGAGCTGAAAAAGCATTTATCGTGAAATGGCGGCCAATGCTTACGGTTGCCATTACTTCGATACTGTACTCTTTATTTACAACTGCTGTGTGTTGGACACGACGGGTTCCCACAGGTGAATCCTACGTGACTGACTACTCCAGACTTTCTCAGAGGGATTTGCCGTGCATTAATAGCTTCGTAATCACAGCGCCGTCTACCATCGACCAAACGGCGTGGGAAGGTGGATACAACAAACTTCAAAGTCTCTGCCATGACGAAAAGGACAGTCAATTCTCCGCGACTGGTGGGCAGAACATTTGCTTCCAGTGTAGCGACCCACGAAACCTCTGATTTCCGGCGTAACCTTTGGCTTGCGGTAATTTATTTGATGAGATCACAACAATGGGTCGAAGGTGGGGGGTAGGGGGTGGAGATGGGGTGGGGGAATGGGGTGAGATTACGGGCCCTTACTCATGGGATCGAAGTAGGTGCAGGGGCCCGTTGCTTATGATAGGAACCCTGCTAGAGCTTGCAAGGGATAAGCCGGTGTCAACATGGGCCAACAGGATAAAAGCAGATGTAAAGGCAGTCGAATGTTTGACACATGTTGACACCGGCCTACTATTTGCAAACTGGGTAGGTTAAGCAACGCGTCCAGTTTGTTGAGGGGTTGTTTGGTAGTGATGTCTAGGAATCGAGGAGGGAAGGCTTACCTCGTGACGTCAGCGATAACCGTCGCCTTCCAGAGGAATGAAGCATGACGCTAACAGAAAGGAATGGAAGAAAAATCAACAGGTGCATGAGCAGGACAATGCTATCTGCAGCCCATGGATCATATAAGAATGGATTGCTGACTGTGGCATGTAGAGAAATAAGTTCGTCGATGGCCTAATTTTCAACTGTGTGCTGATTTCACTTCCGGTTGCTCAGCTTTCAATGGCCGATGCCTTTGTTAGTGTAAACACCTGGCAAAAATCACGATTGTTGTGTCTTAGTTTTAGCCATCAGAATGTTTTTTCCGCATAAGTCGGTGGGAAAATGTGTCTAGTTTGTAACCCTTTGTTTAGATTTGTTGTCTGCCATTTCTGAAACGCCTAGCTACTTCCAGAGTCAACCACAGTGTGTTGCAAAATGAGTGACATTAATGACAGTGATACAAGAGCTGCCGTGGTTCCTAAACCAATATCAAGGAGGGCGAACAGTACTTCAGATGGAGCCAAGTGTTGTGTTGTTGATTGTAAGGTATCATCAGTGGCACGCAGGGGACTTTCTTTTGTTGGGATTCCAAGAAAAGGTGTCAGTGAAGCGAAAGACCAATGGAGATCAGCCATCATTGCTAAAAATTGATCGAGTGGACTGAGCATTCAACACAAACATGGATACAACATTATATGGACGGCTGGCTCGCTCAGCCTGCACGCGCTGTGTCACTAACCATGGATCATATAAGAATAATGTCCATGCACTAACAGAGTCTACCACTGTCTCACCGCGGCGATTTTGTGCTGATGTTACTTCTGGTTCGTCTGCTACTACAATGGACGCCACTGTCGAGCGAATTCTCATGGTAAGTAAAACAGATAATTGTTCGAACAGTGATGATTTATTCCATCAGTTGAAACTGTAAGTACATTTGCAGGTATCCCAGACACACTTTGCAGTAAAAAAAGGTATTCATTCCACTTTTGACGAAAAACAAAGCACTTTGGTCAGGCTATCTAGATATGTGGGAAATGGTCCTTGTTCAATACAAAGCCATAGCAAAAACTTGCTTCACTTTCATGTTGACAGGGGAAAATTTTAATTTGTGCAATCGAATGGCTGTATGTTGCAATCTAATTAGCAAGAGCTGTACTTTTATAAAATTATATGAAGTTCTACAAGCAGTTCAAATGACTTTCGTGTGTTTTTTTTGTCATCGTCGTTGATTTATTTCCCTTTCCCCATTGTCATCGATAATTTCATAGAACTAACCGCTTCTTTATGCGCAAATGAGTACTTTCTTCTTTCAAAGTGTCAACTCGGAGTGCCCCATAGTGAAAATGTGTTGTGGTCAACTAAAGATTTTACCTTACTATTCCTATTTTTTAAAAGCTCCAATGGGAATGCCTGATATCACACAAAGTAAATGAATGTTGAATGCAAACTAAATCGAAATGTCGCAGTGTACTAGCTCGTAATTAAGTTGCGTCGCCATCCAAAGAATGCTGTGAAAGATACGGTACGAGTTCAAGACAAGGGATAACTCGACTTATCCAAAGGAAAATGCCAGTACAAACCACAATCGATTGGGACCGCTGCTTTCTTCCAAATACGAATAGATAATAGCGGGCACAGCCAAGCAAAAAAATTATTCAGTCATTTTTGAGTCATGAAAAAACCTAATGGGCTGAAAATCACACGTGATACATCCATGGAGTAACAGAGAATGTAACTTGTAAGCAGTTTATAAATTATAGACATTTGAAACTGTCTTGTAAGCACCTGCGTTAAAATGAGGATACATGCATCGAATTCATACGAGGTGTATTATGAATGACTTTTGCTGCATGTTCTTATGATTAGTGAACACATGAATCTGCCCGTTGACCAACGGAGGAATCTACCTATAAACTAATAAGGTAGGTGTGTGTGTGTGTGTGTGTGTGTGTGTGTGTGTGTGTGTGTGTGCGCGCGCGCGCGCTCCTTGATATTGGTTTAGGAACCACGGCAGCTCTTGTATCACTGTCATTAATGTCACTCATTTTGCAACACACTGTGGTTGACTCTGGAAGTAACTAGGCGTTTCAGAAATGGCTGACAACAAAACTAAACACAGGGTTACAAACTAGACACATTTTCCCACCGACTTATGCGGAGAAAAAATTCAGATGGCTAAAACTCAGACACAACAATCGTGATTTTCGTCAGGTGTTTACACTAACAAAGGCATCGGCCATTGAAAGCTGAGCAACCGGAAGTGAAATCAGCACA
>JAWQFJ010002805.1:32344-49844 GCA_034096865.1 Theodoxus fluviatilis
CCCCCCCCCAACACCAACCACCTCATTACAACTCCATCCATCCATCCATTCATCTATCCATCACGGAAATGCTGGCGTCATCTGGGAAAAGCACATTTACGGAGAGGTGTACGTGCAATCGTGTAACCTCTAACGCAAGTACATCCTCAGTGTTCTCCTGCACAGGACAGAGAGAAAGAAAGAGACAAAAGACAAATGAGTGAACGCACGCACACACGGAATCATCTGGACGAGGTTCAAAGGAAAGCTGAAGTCGTGTGACTCGGTGAACGACGTGAGAATTTCCTTCTTGAAATATTGCAGCATTGCCATATTTAGCTGTGTCTTTGGTTTTCTGGAGGGTTTTGTGTGTGTTTGTGTGTGTGTGTGTGTGTGTGTGTGTGTGTATGCGTGCGTGCGTGCGTGCGTGCGTGCGTGCGTGTGTGTGTGTGTGTGTGCGCGCGCGCTTGCTTAGTATTAGCTCTCATCTCTTGCAACAACTTGCTCATGGGTGATTTGGAGCATTAATTTTCCCTCTTCAGATATAAGTGTAATAAAGACAAAAATGCGTTCTTTATGCTGGGAAATGTGTCCAAGGCACAGTTTAACGAAGAATCCTGATACATTAGAAAGTGAAACTTTTAGACAACTTAGATAAACTGAACACATTTTTGTTGTTGCTTCATTTTCGGAAAGAAAACAAAAGAAGCTCAAAACATATCCAAGAACACGTTATTGTAAGAGAAGAGAGATGATTGCGAACTTTATTTTTGGATATACAGTTGTGACAACCATTATCCCCCCCCTTAAAAAATCAACCTGTTGTTGGAATTTTACACCTTAATATTGATCGAAGCACAGTTAGAACATTCCTCACTGGTCCCTATGCTCGAGTGACGTTCCACGTGTAAAATAATCGTTTAAGATTTATACGCCTTATTTTCTCAAATCTGAAATAATTATTCTACATTTTGAATGCATTATGCTGTCGCGTATGCAGAGTGTGAAAGTCATGGCAGCTTTTGCACCCACCCTGATAAGACGATGACATAATCCCTTCTGGCAGCTGAAATTGTGGTTTTCGATTAATGCAGTATCTTCACCACACCATCTCCTATCTCGCCTCCTCAACAGAAGGCGACAGTTAATTTCGATCCAGATGAATCTCTCTCTCTCTCTCTCTCTCTCTCTCTCTCTCTCTCTCTCTCTCACACACACACACACACACACACACACACACACACACACACACACACACACACACACACACGTCTCAGAACCCAAAGTGCTAGGCATTATTGTTGATGAACAATTAACTTCGGAACACCATATACATTCCTTATGCAAAACTGTTGTTAAGAACATTTTCCTGCTCTCCAATCCCCCTGTGGGTTCGGGGTAAGAATTGACCTACCGTGTCTCTCTACACGATTCGTAAGAGGCGAATAACTAGGGTCACCGTGACTTGATTTGCGTTTACTCTAAACTGTTCCAGTGATTTTCGTGCTTACTGGCCTTACATAGCCTACAACGGCTGATAGGCCGTAAAACACCATTCACCCATCCTGCTCTCCAAACTGAGGCATTTTGTCAACACCAATGCATACGCAATGTTATTTCGCGCACACATACATTTCCATATTAATTTTGCATCTGTTGTATGGGATGGCTCCATGGCAGTGCACTTGAACAAGACTAAATCACTGTACAGACGAGCTGCCAAGCTTATTATTTCCGACTCAACATCGTCTACGGATGAAAGCGCAGAAATATTGACTTACTACCCTTCTAAAAAACACCTCGTCCTCAATAAACGCATCCCTTAGTTATGCACAGAATTGTTCATTCACGAGCACCGAAGTATCTGGTCTCTTCAATCGTCCCCGAACGAGCCGCTCACTATCTCACAACATCTTCATTCTATCACAACCCAGAGTAGACGTTTTAAAAGGCAGTATTCCATATACAGGTGTTTTGATATATGAAATACACTCCCATTGCATATAAGGAACAATACTTCCATGAAGTCTTTTAAAACATCCGTATATACGTGCTTATCTATTCAGATAATCGCACTGCTGTACTCTGAGTACAATGTCACCTGTACGTACATGTATTTGCTTGAAGACTCACTGAGCTGACAGTACGTTGTCAAAGGCATCCACTAAAGTAATTGTCATTGTTGGTCATATTGTACATATATACCTTATCAACTGTTGTAATAGATTAGCTACTGTGTATTTTTTCTTTTCTATCCATGATTTTCATTTCTTTATGAGCAAGGACAATGTGTAAGATAGGCAGAAATGCCTAGAATTCCATCCTTGATAAATAAAGAATAAATCAAAACTCACACACACACACACATACACACACACACACATCTCTCTCTCTCTCTCTCTCTCTCTCTCTCTCTCTCTCTCTCTCTCTCTCTCTCTCTCACACACACACACACACACACACACACACACACGCACACACACACACACCCACACACAAACACACGCGGACGCACGCACACGTATGTCCACAACATAAAGATCTCCAACAAAGCTCATTCGCGTCGCCAGAGTGGATGTTTAATCCGAGAGGTTTCGATCGGTTTCTTGAACGACGTACACAGATCATCCGCACGTAAACACACGCGTCGCCTGCAGTAACCAATAATGCCTCAAGAGTTCTCTGCCCTTTGTTTTGATTGAGCGAAGGGAATTTCATTGGTCGGTCGAAGTAGAAATCAAAGTCTGGACCGTTGACATCCGCCACGCAGATTACTTGTACCGTGAGTAAAAAGCATTCGTCTCATTTATCAATGTCGATGTATTGTGACAGTGATGTTTTGAGGTTTTTCATTGTCATGGCGTCAGTGTGGTGAATCGATGCGTTTTGTGGTGTAGTCTGTACTAGGCTGTAGCCGTGTTGGTCTATCACTCAGATTCTGCCGATGAAAATTGAAATCATGAACATCGAGGTGTCAAACAAATGAAGAATATCGTTATTTGTGGATATCATCATCATCATCATCGTCATCGTCGTCGTCGTCGTCATCGTCAACAATAACAAATAACAATCCGCAGCTACAAATACTACACAAGTACTACGCACAACATTGCTTTGCTGCAAGTTTGCAAGAAGCAGCCGAAAGCTTCACCGTCGACCATGAGGAACAAACAGTTTTCTTACAGTACCGGTAATCGGTATACAATAATACATGTAGGGAAAAGCGAGGCATTAGGCACATCCTTTTTTATTTTTGGCAATTATTCTGTTCTGTAAAAGGTTAAATTAAATTAAACAGAGTAAACAAATTGAAGACACTAATACCATGTGTATGAAACATACTAGCTTTTTTTGGGGGTAAACTCAAAATGAAATATTTCTAAACAAATTGTATTTCTTACAGTGAACTTCATGCTCTCGGAACATTAAGCCTGAGCAGGAGGTAGGGACATTAGGCCCCAACATAAAATATGTATTTTGGTAAGTTTTATCTCATCTAAAACATATAAAATAACTTACAATTTATGCATAGAATCGCAGAGAGGAAAAAAATTCATAATTTTAATTTTACTGTGTATTTATCTGCCAATACACATATGCAAGGTCCAAAATGACATGATGCAGCCCCGATGCCCTATTGGTAGCCTCTGACAGCTCAAAGCAATTCAACTAGCTGCATGTGATACCATTCATCAAACAAAGTGTATGGTTTCCATTTATTTCTTCTGATTTGTGTGTATACTTATGGCAGAAACGGCTGTTTTCTTGACATAATGCTACAGAATCAGGTACAGAAAATTGAAGGGAAACAGGCACCAACTAGTCTTTTACCAACATTTTCAGGATAACTGTATGGAGCAGATAAAAGAAATACTTGCTAATTTAGAGTAAAGGTATATGTGTATTTCATCAGTCCTATTTTGTCTTGTTGACTCTTAAAACTTTCATTTTAGAAACAAAATGATAAAATGTGGGCCATTAACTTAAATAAGCCCCACTGCATTTTGATTGAGTCATTGACTCTCATGGGCTTTGCTTTTCTCATTCAAATTTAATAAAGGGTCAGAAAGTTTTAACTGTCAGTGCTGAAATATCATAAAACCCATCATAATGAACAAACTTCAATGAAATTGTTTAAGGAGGAATAAACATTGTCAACAAAAAAGCCCCAGTTCCTCTTCAATTATCTGCAAAAATGTCCCTCTAAAGCAGTACATAAAGCACTTGCCTTGGTGGTTTAGGAAAGCACTGATGCAATTCTTGTGTTCCTTTGTTAATAATCACGAAGTGCACATCAAAATTAGGTGTGAGTGAGGTCTAAGAGGCAAAGTTTTTTCTGACTTTCAACATAGCAGCAAAAGAGTGGTGTAAAAAAAAACTTGCACTGTAACTAACCTATTGCCGACTGGGTCAAAACCATATGTCGGTTCTCGAGAGAAACTAACTTTTATTGGTTGAAACTAATTTTCAAAATGAAATAACTAAAACTTAAACAATGTTAAATTTTTCTCATCGAAGTGGTCACTAATGCGCCGTTTAATGCCCCGCTCTCCCCTATACTGCTATAGCCTAAACTTTATGATGAGACATACATTTTCATTGTGGACAGTGTGATGGTATTGATGGAGGTAAACACTGGCAGGGTACAAACGTTACACCTTCCCTGTAGGCATTAGTTGGAATTCTTCGTCATAAGTTAGTAGCCGAATAATTTAAGTTGCTTGCTTTTCCTGCAGTAACTATGCAGGATTAATGTTGGGTTGATGGTTTCTCATGCTGCTGCTGCTGCTGCTGCTGATGATGATAATGATAATGATGAAGAGGAGGAGGAGGACTTTGCAACACGCAGTTAGACCCAGTGTTGAGATGTCTCTCTGTCTTGACATTATGTTGGCCTTTGCATTCATTTCTCAAATGGCTGTGTTCCTTTCTCTCTGAAAGACACGCACATGCAAGCACACGCATGCACACACACCACACGCACACACACCACACGCGCACACACACACACACACACACACACACACACACACACACACACACACACACACACCAGACTGATCATCAAAAGAGAAATCCATTCTTTGCATGTTGTTTGATAAGTCAGTCCAGTCATACGACAATAAGGAAAACATATATGGGCTTGATCATTGATCGCGACAAAAAGCTCCATCAAGTCTGTGTACATTAAAACAACACAGAAACATGACACTTGACAGCCATCTCTCTCACTTTCCATAGCTACCCACTTGTCACTGCTCTGCCATTATGTCTTTATGATTATGACACTTTCCTTCTTCACCATTGACAGATGGTTTTAGGTTTGGAGTTTAAGGGGAAAATCTTTGCTGTAAAGTTTCCTGCCATGTTCTTCTCTGTGCTGATATGACAGATGATGTAACAGTTTCCACATTTCCCTGCTCATCCGAAGTCCCTGGCTAACCAGATTATATTTCTCTTACTTCACACACACACACACACACACACACACACACACACACACACACACACACACACACACACACACACACACACATCTTTACGTGCACACATTTAGAAACAATCATTATGTGAGCACACACACACACCACACACACACACACACACACACACACACACACACACACACACACACACACACACCACACACACACATGCACACACACAAACACACACATACCACATATACACACCACACACACACACACACACACACACACACACACACACTTGCACACACATATTTATGTGAGCAGACATGCACACACACACACACACACACACACACACACACACACACACACACACACACACACAGACACACACACACACATGCACATGCACACACACATGCACACACACACACATGCACACACACACGCACACACACACACACACACACACACACACACACACACACATATGCGCATTCACACACATACACCAATGTATGATGCTGTCTCCACATATTGACAAAATGGAACTTGACATAAAAAGACAGAACTGATGAACTTCCATTTGATAGGATGCGTGGATTTTCCTATCAGTATCATGCAGTAGTTTTCAATATTGAAGTACTCACCGTTTATGTGTGCAATGACCAGCACCTTTTTGTATATATTTACTTATTTTAAGAAGCATTCATCACCTTCATCACTGTTGGATACCTACAATAATGTTTTCTCCTAAGTGATTGCCTTTAGCAGGTATTTTTCATGTATGACGCAGCTTATTCTAAAATCCCTGCCATCAAATGTCGACTTTGTGTCTACAGACCACGATACTGACAACTAATAGCTTTTAGTAGGGGAAAGCAGGGCATTAAGCCCCGAGGGCATTAGTGACCACTTAAGTGAAAACATTTTTACATTATGTCACATGCGAAGCAAAAGTGAGTCTATGTACTGAGCCGTGTCGTCCGTCCGTCCGGGCGGGCGTCCGTCCGTCCGGGCGGGCGTCCGTCCGTAAAAAACTTAAACGTTGGATTTTTCTCGGAGACTATTAAGTCTATCAACACCAAATGTGGCATGATGGTGTATGATGACAAGGCCTCAAAAAACATACATAGTGACTTGACCTTGCTTCAAGGTCAAGGTCACAGGAGCCATAAATGTGGTCTCAAAAACAGTCATTTTTCACATTTTCCCAATTTTCTCCCACGTTATTGAGAATGGCGACCTTAGCTACAAGTGGTATATAGGTCAAAGCAAGCCCTATCTTTTGATACCAGTTTGGTTGAACTTGCTTCAAGGTCAAGGTCACAGGAGCTCTTCAAAGTTGGATTGTATACATATTTTGAAGTGACCTTGACCCTGAACTATGGAAGATAACTGTTTCAAACTTAATAATTATGTGGGGCACATGTTATACTTTCATCATGAGACACATTTGGTCACATATCATCAAGGTCAAGGTCACTTTGACCCTTATGAAATGTGACCAAAATGGGGTAGTGAACCACTAAAAGTGACTATATCTCATGGTAGAAAGTGCCAATAAGCACCATTGTGCTTCCTATGTCTTGAATTAACAGCTTTGTGTTGCATGACCTTGGATGACCTTGACCTTGGGTCAAGGTCACATGTATTTTGGTAGGAAAAATGTCTAAAGCATTTCTTTGTGTATGATGTCATTGGTAGGTTTATTTGTTTGACCTTGACCTTGAAGGTCACCTGAAGGTCAAGGTCATATAAAGGTCAAGGTCAAGCATGTGAGTCGTATGGGCTTTGCCCTTCTTGTTACATTATGTCAGTGTTAATTTCCAAAATGAGTTTCAGCCAATCAAAGTTAGTTTCTCTTGAGAATGACTTACGGTTTTGACCCAGTAGGAAATAGGTCAGTCACAGTGTGAAGGTTTTTGACACCACTCTTTTGCTGCTATGTTGAAAGTATGAAAACATTTTGCCTCTTAGTCTTAGGCCTCACTCACATCAAATTTTGATGTACACTTCGTGATCAACAAAGGAACACAAGAATTGCATCAGTGCTTTCTTAAACCACCAAGGCAAGTGCACATGTATACATTAATTTCATGATGTTTTGTGTTATACTTTGCATATTATGTACTGCTTTGGAGAGAAAGTTTTGCAGATAATTGAAGAGGAACTGTGCCTTTTTTGGTGACGTTTTTTATTCCTCCATAAACAATTTCATTGAAGTCTGTGCATTATGAAAAGTTTGATGATATTTCAGCACTGACAGTTAAAACTTCCTGACCATTTATTAATCGTGAATGAAAAAGGCAAAACCCATGAGAGTTTCCAATGGTCAGTCGTGAATGTAGTGTCTGTGGCGTCTAAATCGGATTTTTTGTGGTGGTTGGCTTTTTTTTTGCCGGTGATGTACGTATGCTTAGTTATAGAACTATTGTAAAGTTCTCCTGCAGTGTGCATTGTGAATCATTTGTTTGAAATGTTGATGTTTGCCATCGAACTTTCTAGGGCATTGATTAAGTACTAAGTGTTGACCTGCGATCCACTCAGGATTGTAGAGAAGTGTCGAGAGATTTGTGTGCCTGTCCCATCCAAGGATAAGTTGATTACACATGTGCTTACTTGTTGCAGGACTACGTTCAGCCTTGTGAGATCAACGGACACTGGAGCTCCGACACCTGACTACAACTTTCACATGTGTCTTTGTTTCCAAGAGATGAGGTGTCTCCTTATTCTCCATAGTCTGTAGGATCAACACAAAAGTGTGTGTGTGTGTGCTCATTGAAATACTGGTTCAGCTAATTTCTCTCTCTCTCTCTCTCTCTCTCTCTCTCTCTCTCTCTCTCTGAGTCTCTCTCTGTCTGTCTGTTCACTCCCTTGCTCTAGCACTAAATATCTCTGTTCACTCCCTTGCTCTCGCACTAAATCTCTGTGTTCACACGCTTGCTCAAGAACTATCCCTCTCATGAACTATCTCTCTCTCTTCCCTGTTCATTGAGGTTCATTTAGTTGTGGAAAAGATCCTGTGGTGTAATGGAAGCACATCAACCTTCGGGTTGAAGATTCAGGTTCAACTCCTGACAGGATCCACTGTGTGAACCTCAAACTTCTTAATTTTGTTATCACCATTATGGCATTAGTATCATCATCATCATCATCATCATCAAACGTTATTATTGTTTTTATTATCATTGTTCTTATTATTATTGCATTTGAATTTATAGTATTCTGATCTTGGGTATTCAAGATATTGATAGATTTGAAAAGCATGAACGTTGTGATGTGCTCAACAGGAGTAAAAGTTAATGAATGTGTCTTCCTAGGACTTCATGGCAAGATAAATGCATGAATGTGTACAAACAATTACAGAAATGAAGCTAATTTTCATCTCTTTTTTTCTTCTGACAATCATTACACAGTTATTGAAAAGATCGCAGGGATGGAAGGATACACCACACACACACTGCAAGGGAGAAATACAATGAAGGAGTTCAAAGTTGCATTTTAGAGATCAGAGAACGAGTTCAAAGGATATATTTTCCCCATCCCACTCCCATCTCCTCTCCAATGGCCTTCCATGAAATAACAAGTCCCCTTGGGAAAGAGCAACCACTGGCTACGTCCCTTTGAAAATTATTCCCCATGCAACAACAGTCTTCATGACATATTCCCCCAGACCTTTTTCCAAGTTTTATGTTGGGGTTGTAATCCTAAAGTGGGGGTGGGGGGTAGGGGTGGGTGGGGGGGGGGGGGGGAGGGGGTTGTAGTTACAGGGACATGACCAAATATTTATTTAAAAATTGGGTCAATAGGTCAACCTGAACTTACTTTTTTTTTGAAGAGGTGAGATTGAAACAAACGAAATGTTCTCCTTTTTTCTAAAAGCCCTTTTTTGTATTTATCTTTTAAAACTGAAATAGTGGATTCCTGGAGTGCTCTTAGGCCAGAGAATATGAGACAACATCCAGTTCATGGTTTACTGTCAATTTCTTTCTTTCCTGGTCACCACAGGAGGAAAGCTTTTAGGTCAATATGAAGAATTAGGGTCGATCAGGTTACTGTAACTACAACTTTTGTTTCTTTGTTTGTTTGTTTGTTTGTTGTTGTTTTTTGTTTGTTGTTTTTTTTTTTGGGGGGGGGGGGGGGGGCGGGAGGCTAGTGTGCATTTGACAACTGGTGTGCAGTGACTGTTTTGATGTTTGCAAAAGTTGTAAATTTGCCAGAATAAATAAATGTGCAAACATTAATTAATAAGAATGATTAGTTGCCCTGAAGTGAAGACTTATCTGTCTCTCTCCTGCCACACTAGAGGGTGGCATCACTTTTTTATTTTTCCTATTTAAAGGCAACTTTTCTGAACAGATGTATTTGAAGGAAGTGTACAAGCTTCCTCCAGTTTAAGAAATCAAATTGATATAAATATTTTGTGTCAGCTTGTTCTGCTATATCTAATCTTTAATTAGCCTGGATTTGTCATAACCCTGGCAGTGTTGGAGGACTCTGGTAATTGAATGACAGAAATCTTTGGAGATGGGCACCCAGCACAAAAACAGTTTTAAAGACAAAATGTTTTATTTTGTTTCAGAGCCAAGTCAGCATGGCACCCCATCACATTCACATCTGTGATGAAGTTGTTGTGGTCTTTGGAAGTTTTGAGCCTGTGCAAAGCAAAGCACTTTCCTCAAAAGAGCAATGAAATGTTTACCTTGTTTCTCCTGCTCCTGCTCCTCCTCCTGTTCCTCCTTCTCCTTCCCCTTCTCCTCCTTCTCCTGCTCCTCTTCCTCCTCCTGCTCCTCCTCCTCCTGCTCCTCTTCCTCCACCTCCTGCTCCTCCTGCACCTCCTGGTCTTCCTTCTGTGTCTCCTCCTCCTCTTCCTGCTTCTTCTCCTCCTGCTGCTCCTCCTCCTGCTCTTGCTCCTCCTTCTCCTCCTCCTCTTCCTCCTCTTCCTCCTCCTAATCATCATCATCATCATCATCATCATCATCATCATCGTTATCATCATCGTCACCATCGTCATCATCATATTCACTCCAGTAGCTCTCTCTGCTGCCTGTTGAAAAATGCAGTGATAATAAACAATGTTTGCAATGTCCTCATATTAATACATTGATACTATTGTTCCTACCCTCTATCCACAAAGTCACCAACCTCTACCCTTATATCCCCACACTCTCCCCCATTAGGCAAACAAAACAAGAACAAAAAGTTGTTGCTACAGCAACATGTCAGTAGGTAGGATTTACTTTTTGTAATGTATCATTGTATGTTTGCTTATTTGATCATTCATTTATCTATTGAGGGAGGCGACATTTATTCTGTGCACAGATATTTGTGTGTTTGTGTGTTTTAACTTTCTCTGATAACACCTCTTTACATACTGCTCCTAGGGAAGATGGGATGGGTGGGGGGTGAGGTTTTCATTTTCAGACCAGGTTCACACTCGCACATACATGCCCATACCCACACATGTGTGCACACACACACATGCACACACACACACACACACACACACACACACACACTCTTACACACACAGAATTGCACATGCACACTTACACACATACACACACACAAACAGTGAAACATAAATATACACACATACCCACAGACACATGCACACAGTTATACACACACACACACACACACACACACACACACACACACACACACACACACACACACACACACACACACACACACACACTCGACCAACAAGGATGAAGAACTTTGCAGACAATGATTTAATTTATTGGACAACAAAACATGAACAACAGCAACAATAGTCAATAGCATCAAAACAATGAGATTATATATTTAAAAGGTTTGCTCACTGAAAAACAAATCTCAATTTTGAAACAGTGTACATATGTAGGTACATTTTTGGATTTAAAAAATGATATATGTTATCTGCAGTGACATAAACTCTCTTTAACTTATAGTGCAGAAAGTCCAAGCAGTAAATCTGGAGAGCTGAGCACACATGCGTACTGTGCAGATGTAAATTCATGTCAGGATTTGCATCAGCAGCTTTGACAGCCTGAGTCCTGCTTCTACTTTCCTGGCGCAAGCTGGGACAGACCTTAAGTAAGAGACCACCTTCCCGCAACACATCGGCAGCTTTGACAGACTTTACTTCCACTGTTATCCATCCACTTGTGCTGGAGCATTGCTCACCTTTGTACTGTGTCAGAAACGACAGCTTTACACCCACCCTGGTCCTTGGAGCAGACAGCATTCTGTCAGGTTTTGGAACTGATGAACCTTGGCTCTGTACAGTGCCATCTTAATGAAATCTCAACTCATGGGCAGCGGGCTGTAATTTTCAGGATGAAAGTGACACACACACGTGTCTGTATGGACATAATGATCACCACTGAAACCCAGTCATGTGCTTGAATAATTTGCTTGGAGTGGGTGTTGTCCTGATGCATGGGTTTCTCCAACTGCCCACCCCACAAATGCATCTGCTGGCTCACACTGCCATTAAGGCCTCAAGAGTTCTCTGCCCTTGGTTGTGATATTGCCAAGGAAAATTCATCAGTGAATGGGTGGGTGGATGGGTTAGTTGGTTGGTTGGTAGATTGATTGGTTGACTGATTGGTAGACTGATTGGTTGACTGATTGGTAGACTGATTGGTAGACTGATAGGTTCATTGATGAAATTTTCATTGCACTTGACAAACTATGCATTTCCAACAGTACATTTCCTGTAGTGCAGTAACTCTCTTCCATGGGTTCAATTAATGAAAGGAATTATACATAATTATTTAACAATATTCACTAGAAAACTCCTGATTGTAGAAACAGATGTAAACAACTTAAAACCCTTATCTGGGTATTTTACTGTTAGCAACAGGCTATCTACATGGGGAATGTAAACATGTATGTATCTTGTTCATCTGCTGATGTTTTCTGGTTTTCTGTCTTCCAAATCTCCTCTCCATTTACCAGGGGTGCTGCATCTGCATATTGTAGTCTGTCCTATTTGCCAAAGTAGTCTTGCTAAATGACAGCACACACTTTAGTCACATTAGTTTCACTCTGCCTCATGACAAGAATGGATAATGCACAAATGAGTTACCATCAGCTCTCATCTGTGAAGTTGTGGTCAGTCCACAGACAATGTATAAGATAGTGACAGTTAAAGATTTTTTGGGGTACGTGGTTGGGTTTTTTTAGGTCGATGGGTTGTTTTTTGGGGGTGGGTGGGTGGGTGGGGGTGAGGAGGTAGGGGAATCATTTGTTTATATATCAGGACAAGTACCTTTCAAGTTTGGTGAAATTTAACAACCTATCATATATTTAGTTGAGAGAGAGAGAGAGAGAGAGAGAGAGAGAGAGAGAGAGAGAGAGAGAGAGAGAGAGAGAGAGATTTTCTATATGTACTTCATGATGTTTTGTCAGAAACTCAAGATCTCATTTGACAGTATTAAAATCTTCTTGCTGTCATGAAATGTTGTGTCATTCTTGATTTTGAAATGTCTTTCATTGGGGAATACATGTATGTAATTAATGATAAGTAGGTCTGTGCAGTTTGCAGATATGATTTATCTGACAAGGAGCATGTTTGGCAGGTTTGGCATCATCCACCATCACACTTATCCAAGCAGGAAGTAGACTGGTCAGTGTTGGACTGAGTTCTTCCAAGTAGGGTGGAGAGCTTTCACCCTTCAAGGGAGGGGTGGGTGCCATGGTAACATGGTATTAGGGGTGGACAGGTCTTGCTTTCTGTGCGAACATCTGGCAGCCATTTCAAGTCATGGAAGGAATTGACACATATGACCCAACTGTGTGCAAGCACAGTCAAGGAAATATATGTGTATGACCCATTTAGCCACATATACCAGACTGTTCATCAGTGGAGAGAGAACTGAATACAGAAAATGTTACAAAAATGGTCCTTTTTCATGTCAGTCCCACTATGTGACCATGAGGAAAACACATAAGCCTGATATGAGGGAATTCATGTCATGACATCTTAGTTTGCACAGCAGCAACACAGAAATATGACATATTTCCCTCACTCTCTTAGCTCCCTACTTCTCCCTGCACTGCCATCACAACCCTTTCCTCAGTCAACACTGACACTGTTTGTGTAGCCACTTCCATTCCACCCAATGGATGGTTTTAGTTTTAAATGTTGGAGGAAAACCCCCACTGTGCTTTGCTCTGTGCTGATTTGACTGATAATGTTTGAGTTAGTGTTGTCGTTCTTGCTGTGATTTATTTAATGCTTCATCAAGTATGTTTCTTTACCTTCAATCACACATGCACACCCATAAACACACACACACACACACACACACACACACACACACACACACACACACACACACACACACACACACACACACACATTAGTATGAAGCAAGCATTGATATAGTGTTTACAATTACTGGGTGATATTATGGATTAGCTTTGGCATGCAGCAGTTATCAAACATGGCACAACTTGTTGTTTCTGCAACGTGCACTGGAAACTGTTTGTAAATGCAAGCCCAATGTCTTTTGGCACATTGATTCTATGTAGCTTTGTGTCTATTTTCCTGTGTGATGTTTACAGTGGTACATACCGTCTTTTCAGTGTGAGTAACAGTGTGTGGCATGTATTTTTCAAATAAGGTGATGCTTTATCTGCAATGAACAACAATAAACTCAAAGGGAGGGTGGATGAGGGCTCCTCACACACACACACACACACACACACACACACACACACACACACACAGACACACACACGCACGCGCGCGCGCGTCATCAAATGTTGATGCATTGCGTCTATCCATCGAAATACTGACAATGCAAGATTACGTGCAGCGGTTATTCGAGTAATACGAAAACGAAGTTTTTTAAAATACTGTGACATGCAACAGCGTTTTACTATTTGTGTAATCGTTCTACACGTTTTCAACTCTTGAAGTGTGGCGTCCTTTTGTTGTTTTGTTGATGTTGCACAGCATGTATATATTTAGACAGACAGGCACCTGAGGTTATGAACGAGGTGTGGCCCACCCCCACCCTACTGCCCATGAGTTTCAGGAAGACAGGACCTAAACACTTCGGGGCTTCTACTCCTCTGCTGACCGTCAGTCGTCGCACTCGGACTAGATTGTTCATGTGTCAGTTTTACGCACAGTTATCAAGTACACACACACACACACACACACACAGACACGCACAGAGAAACGCACCCACGCACGCACGCACACACTCACACACACACACACACACACACACACACACACAGACACGCACGCACGCACACAAACACACACACACACACACACACATACAAACACACACACACTTTAGGCTTCTGCATCGAGTACCTGCTTAAAACTATTCGTCAACAAGTTGTCGATTCCCTCGCTAATGCTCGTGTTCATGCAGCGTCCATTACTGTTACTCATCGATTGTTCTTACCTCGACTGAATATGTAGCCGGCGTATTTTTGGAATGTCGATTTTAATAATGGCATTCATAATCCATTTAACTGTGTAACAGCTTTACTGTTATATCCTATCCACACAAGAATCTAATGGTTTCACGTATAAACAGATTCTTTGTGATGGAATAATTTCTGAATTCATGGTCTAAGGGAAGCAACTCCAGTTTGCACTTTTCGGGTTTACGGTCTAAGGGAAGCAACTCCATTTTGTCTGTAGCGTATTATTTTCGCGTCGACGTCAAACGGAGGGAACTCTGTTTTGCACAACAATTTACGGCGACTTTTTCTTACAAAATGTTACATTTGTTTCGTACCCTTACACCATGAATCGAGAAATTATTCTATCAGAAAGGATCTGTCTCTACGTGAAAATATTAGATTCTTGTGTGGATAGGACGTTGTGTGTAAGTGTACTTTTTATATTTCCATTCTTTTCCGGGTCGTTTCTGATCACGATTCACTATGCGTTACCCCAATGGACGCTCGCCAGGTGAACCAATCCAACGGCAAGGGAGGGAGGGAGGGAGGGAGAGAGGGAGGGAGGTAGGGAGGGAGGGAGAGAGGGAGGGAGAGAGGGAGGGAGGGTGAGAGGGAAGGAGAGAGGGTAGGAGGGAGGGAGGGAGGGAGGGAGGGAGGTAGGAGGAGGAGGAGGAGAAGGAGGAGGAGAAGGAGGAGGAGGAGCAGGAGGAGGAGGAGCAGGAGGAGGAGGAGCTGGAGAAGGAGGAGGAGAAGCAGCAGCAGCAGGAGGAGGAGGAGGTGGAGCAGCAGGAGGAGGAGGAGGAGAAGGAGGAGGAGAAGGAGGAGGAGGACCAGGAGGAGGAGGAGCAGGAGGAGGAGGAGCAGGAGGAGGAGGAGCAGGAGGAGGAGGAGCTGGAGAAGGAGGAGGAGAAGCAGCAGCAGCAGCAGGAGGAGGAGGTGGAGCAGCAGGAGGAGGAGAAGGAGAAGGAGGAGGAGAAGGAGGAGGAGAAGGAGGAGGAGGAGCAGGAGGAGGAGGAGGAGGAGAAGGAGGAGGAGGAGCAGGAGGAGGAGGAGCAGGAGGAGGAGGAGCTGGAGAAGGAGGAGGAGAAGCAGCAGCAGCAGGAGGAGGAGGAGGTGGAGCAGGAGGAGGAGGAGGAGGAGGAGGAGGAGGAGACAGCAGTAGTAGTGGTAATTTTTGTATCACCAGCTTTGAAGTGAGCTGATGTAGAGGCATCAAATGCTTTTAAATACTGATATCGGGGATTCACAAGAGATGGTCTTTGAAAAGCTTGCTATTTTAACAAAGGCGTAGACAATAAAGATGTTTATTGATTTCTTCGTTACTTTCATTAACAATCGATGTGTATGGTGCCTACCATACAAAGGAAAGATCTTTCTAGACTTTCCTGACGTTAAATGAAAGTTTGATTGTAACAACAAAGCGGAATTAACAGTCGAAAGACATTAATTATTGAGTGTGTTCTCAACATATTTCAGATACCAGAATGTTGCCTACAGAGGTCAGCACACTCATGAGAACGTTGGGCCCTCCCAAGGAAGAACACATACAGGTAGCTGGTCATGGCTTTTATGCACATTAATATTTTGAGGAAGACAGCGATGTAAAAAAATGTTTATAAAAACACATTTAAGCGTCTTGTATGACATTTCAAAGGACCTCAATGAATTATAACACATAAAACATATTTGTTTCCTTCCTTCTCTTGGAAACATTTGTATTTTGTGAATAAAAGGACATACTGTGATTGTGGGTACGCCTCCCAAGTCTTGTCGTCACAACTCTTTTTCCCAAACATCAAGATTAGTCACTGCGACATTGCTAAAAAGCAAGTTGTTCACCAGTAACGCCTCATGATTTGTGCTATCTATGCTACTCTCTTTTTTCCATGCATCAGCCGCAATTTGTAGTAAAATACTCCATAAAATAATCATTATCATGATTCATTCGATCATGAACGAGAACCACAAAAATGTTGGAAGAGACATATGACATTGAGAAGTAAAAAGAAATGTCAGTAATGAAGAAATCAATAATCATAATGCATTGTTGTACTATTGCACAATGCCCTCACCAGGAACAGAACCCACGTTGCCCAAAGAGGAAGGAGCCTACAGCGTCCTTGACCCTGCCAGCAGAGACCTGTCACGTGACCCTCCTGTCTACCAAGGTCTCGCCCAGTCTGGTCTCCATGGCAACCCGCAGTCACGTGACCCTGGTAACCCTGGCAACCAGACCTATACCAACGTTCCAGCTGAGGGCCCCTACGCCATGCCCTATGACGTCGCAGACTGATTGTTCCAGTGACGACCTTCAGTGACGTTGATAGGTGCTTGGGGATGGGCCAGAGGGCAGCTTGTGTGTGTATCTTGGTGAACTTCGACCCTCTTGCAAGGAATGCCATATTTGGTGAGGCACGGACTTGCTTGTGCTCTCGTACCTTGGTTGGGACAGTTTATATCATCATGATAGATGTATTGTCTACACATGTTAATAGAATCCTGATTGAGTACATCGAGTCTTGTCAACCTTGATTCATCCACTGTCTGCTTTTGAAGTGTAGACAGTTCCATAACATAGGCAAAATTCATGGCATTGTATTCCACACATATCCACCAACTCATCATCTCTAGGGGCATTGGGACAAGAGAGACGCGATCACTGA
>JAWQFJ010002805.1:54844-58203 GCA_034096865.1 Theodoxus fluviatilis
TGGGTTTTCTTTTTGCGACGGGGGACATTTAACGTCTTGGTGTCTGCAGCTGAAAGGTTATTTCATTATAAAACGGATGCCATGGTGTTTTAAGATTATAATGTTTTCCTATTGCTCATCAGTTTTGGAAACATAGGGCATTTTGTTATGGTGTGGATCAGACCTCATGAAGTGCATGCAAAACTGATGACGACATTGAGACAAGACACACAGTGTTCAACGTACAGGTGAATCCACTCCTTGACCCCAGGTCAGCAAGAACCCCTGTCTGCTGGATCTTCAGGCTTAAATCAGCTACAGAGAGGTGTACGCTGCAAGTCGGGCATATATTTTCCACACTCAGAGACTGCTAGCAGGCGCTGAAATTGTGAGAAAGCCTTATGTGCCTGTATATATAAATATTAGGGGAATGCAATCTAATAAATGCTCCAGGAAAGAGTGGTATCAGTTACAATGCAACTTATTTCTTTTTCTTAGTTTTCAGTCTTAAGTTGAACTCTCTTGTGTGTGTGTGTGTGTGTGTGTGCGTGCGTGCGTGCATGCGTGTGTGCATGTGTGTGTGTGTGTGTGTAAGTGTGTGTGTGTGAATGTATACAAGTGACTACAAACGTTTCTGATAGCACTAATGAAATTTTGTTCCATCTGTGATGTATTTCTCTGTTTCAGCATCAACATCAGTGGATGCATGGGTTCAGGGCATATTGCTGTACTCGGCGGTGGAAGTCAAGTCCTGAGCGTGGGACGCCACAGACTGCTGGTTCTGGTAGACAGCAAGGGGCTGGTAGGGACTCTGCTCTGGGAGCCTCACCCTGGAGGCGGGGTCAAGGTCACTGTAGTGTCCTTCACTGGCACTCTCTGCAGCTGTGAGAGAGATCATGTCTGTACTTAGAATCTGACCACAGAGACACACAGCGTGGCATCGTACTCAGGGTTACTACTCACACAGCAAGTTTTTCCTGTTCACTTCCTAGTCTCCATGATTCAGTCTATCAGGTCACTTCTTTAATGAAGGTGTTTAAATCGTTCATGCAAAACTGAGCACATGTAGTAAGCCTCTTATGTTAATGTTCACCATCATGCTGTCACTGATATTTTTCTTAAGTTTCCTGTTCACGTTTTGCCTGGCAAAAAGGAAATGACTTGTCAATGTCTCTGTCTTTAACCTGATGTGAGATGCAAGAATAAGTTCTATCTGAAACATTCTCGTTGTTGTATGTGTAGGCCTACTGTTTGCTTGCATGAATCATACATCTTCAGTAAATTCAACGCAGTAAATAAAAATGAGCATATAAAGTTTAAATCAGTGACCTGACCACTCAAATCAAAGAGAAGCTAGGTTCTGTCACATTCAACACAAGATCATGGCTATACGTGTAGCTACTTACCAGGTCCACTCTGATTCTGACGTTGCTGGAGTTGTCCATAGGCAGCGGAATCACGTGGTCTTGCTCTGCTGGCAAGGTCAAGGCCAGTGTAGGTACTGTCTGAGTGTACCGACTCTGAAGAAAAGACACTTGGCATAACAGTAAATTCAAATACATGGGCAGCTTCTTAGCGTCAGGAAATGTTCATTTGATGTCACTTCGTTTTTATACTCACCACGAAATGTTCATCTATTATTATTACACTGGTTTTGAATAAATTGGTTTTGTCATGCTTTAAAGACAACTTTTAAGAGACAGAATTACAATAGAAAACTTCAAATGTAGAGTTAACTTTACTTATTCTTAGACCACACCTGCAGTTACTTTTTCTTAGTAAGGTGAGCTTTTAAAGACATCTTGATATTGTTGGCGAAGAAAAGTATCATGCATTCAATCATCTCAAGTCCTTGAATTATGTCATTATTACTCCAACAACTCATTTTTGCAACACTTCGTACTTTCGTACCTGTTTGAAACCACGGTACACAAGTCACTTATTGACAGTAAACAGAGTAAAATCAATCAGCGCTAGAACAAACATTATATTCCAAAAATGTCCATAGCCACTTACGAGGCACATTTGGGTTCTGACTTCCTTGAAGTTGCTCATAGGTAGCCGTGTCACGTGGTGTCTCTTTGGTAGCAAGGTGAAGGTCACTGTAGCTGCTCTCTGCCTGAGCGTTCTCTGTCAGTGGAATGCATTGCTTCAGTACATCGTCTGTGCGTCATGCAAAATAATTTATTGTTTCTAGGCGAAGCACTTCTGTCTTTGGATTCATACAGCAATGTTATTTTGATGTCGCCTTCAACATGGTTGTATGTTATCATTATCATCGTCCTCCTCCTCCTCCTCCTCCTGTCTCCTCCTCCTCCTCCCCCTCCCCCTCCCCCTCCCCCTCCCCCTCCTCCCCTCCTCCTCCTCCTCCTCCTCCTCCTCCTCCTCCTCCTCCTCCTCCTCCTCCTCCTCCTCCTCCTCCTCCTCCTCCTCCTCCTCCTCCTCCTCCTCCTCCTCCTCCTCCTCCACCTCCTCCTCCTCCTCCTCCTCCTCCTCCTCTACTTTTTCTTCCCTCCCATCCTATTTTTCCTTCTCCTCCAGTTTATTTTTGTTTGTTTGCTCATTTGTTTGTTTATCTGCCAGCAGCTGCAGTAGAACAGTTATTTTCTTAGATTTAAACACACATTAACAATTTGAGACCACAATAAGTATCATAACGTATGAAGGAGTTTCCACTTACTTTTTTTCAATCTGATTTTGAAAATGACGACGATGACCAGGACCACGACAAGTACAAGTCCCAGGATTCCTCCTACCACTCCTCCAATCACAGCACCCACATTGCTTGGCGCTGAGGAAAATAATCATAATGTAAATAACCACAGTTACGAGATGCTACATCATTCGAGATACGCAACTGAATGAAACGTAGTCTATTATTTTCTCGACCAGTCTTCCTGTGAGCAAAACAAAAGATCTGCCAAAAGAATGCAAGGAAAGTAGAAAACAAAGAAGCAGATAAGAGAATGTTTTGACCATAGAATACTATGAAATTGATAGTGATGAGTCATACACTGCTTTTTGACATGAGTTCATGAGGAATTAGAGAGAAACAGGAGAAAATGAAATGATAACAGTAGAAGTAAAAGTGATACGGTAAGGTTGTGGTTTTATATAACGACTTATCACCCATGTCTGGGTCTGACTTTACCCCCTGATCACTGGGCCGCTTGATCCATGCTTCACTGGCACCTGACGACAAACACAGAGACAGACAGAGAAGACGTACACAGACAGGTACCAGCACTGACTTCCACTGCACACACAGTATTCCAACTGGATGCTTGCTCATGGCTGCATTGCCCTCACAGGTATCCAGTCTTACTCCTGGGTGGAGAATACAGCAAATAGTTTTTTAAAATAAATGTATCTAAGTACTT
>JAWQFJ010002806.1:0-27500 GCA_034096865.1 Theodoxus fluviatilis
TGCAGTCTATCCGCCTAGAGCTGTCGACGACATGTCCGTCTTGAATACTTTCAGACAAACTTCTGATAATTTATTCATGAGAGTTACACACTTAGCAAACGTTTCTTTCTCAGAGGTCCTTTCGTGAAAAGATCTTTCTCTCGATACGCGCCATAGGAAGAATTAGTGTCGGCATGACTGTGGATGTGTATATTTACCGTCTCCAGGGAGAGCTTGTTTGTCAAATGAAAAATTGCGTTCCCGCGACTTTTCAAAGAAGGCTGCAGGTGTGTGCTGAAGATATTTCAATCCTCAATAACACGTGTCACCACAGACTGCAGCTTTTTATCCCTCCAGGTTTACTGGAGGTCCTACAGACTTTATCTCTCCAGGTTTACTGGAGGTCCTACAGACTTTATCTGTCTGTGTGTGTGTCTGTCTGTCCCGTCTCCACGGCTTATATCTCCAAAACTACTGGACGGATTTCCTTGAGATTTTGCACACTAACTGGAAGTTAGGTCCGAATGAATGTATCAAATTTTCAGAATCGAGGCTTGAAGAGAAAGTGGTTTTTTAAGGTCGTATTCTCGAAATTACCGGTCGAAAAATGATTGAAATGACAATTGACGGAATAGCCAAATTTGACGTCATTAATAACGTTACGTCATTTGCAAGTACAATTTCGATCCTATATGCCAGAAGAATTTCGAAACACCTGGGGAGGTAGGCAATTTGATGCAATGGCGAAATTCCAACATGTGCGACGTCATCAATAACGTGACGTCATTTGCGAGGACAGTTTATAGGAGAATTAATTTAAATAGATAGATATGTCCTCAGGGCCCGTATTCACCACAGCGATTTATCTTTTTAACACTCGATTTATCTCCTATCCCCGATTTATCTTGACTTCGGTTTAAATTATCCAACTCATGAGGGCGATTTAGCCCTAAACTCGCGTCAAAGCAGAGTGTTAAACTATTCTCCCGAAGTCGGCAAGATAAATAGATAAACCGGAGTTATCGTGAGAGGCAAGATGGCAGCGATTGTGCTTAAGAAACGAATTCATGACAATCTGTTAAGGAAAAACCGAGTATTCCGAGACCGAAGGCACCAGTTAGAAGTATTTAATGATGAAGAGGTGTTCAGAAAGTTTTGATTCCATCGAAAGGAAATCTTGGCCATCACCAACGAGATCCATAAAGAAATCAGTCGAACCCAGAATTATTCAAAGGCACAGCAACCGAAAGAATGACGTCGTCAGGCAAGTCCTTCTTGCGCTTAGATTTTATGTAAGCGGCGCATTTCAGGACCAACACACTCATTTCGGTTTCACTGAAGTTTTTTGCCCTTGCCTTTCTCTCTTTTTTTCTTGCTAGCCATTTTTTTCTATCTACTCCACGTATTTAGATATAGATCAGTGTCTACGCGAAGAAAACACAACGTAACCACGGTAACCACACACGGTGTGTGCGTGAATCACTGAATGAGTACGAATGCACATGTCTGGGTTGAACATCTATAATACACTTCCTCCTCTGTGTGACTGTGTGAGTGTTAATTCAGCGTCTATGACATGCCAAAGGAAAGCAAAGCATGTCATAATAGGAGCTTCCTGAACCTATCCATCATGTTTAAACTATATGGTTGATTGTTCCTGGGCCGATAGCTTAGAAGTGGATTTACATGCTTTACAAACACTCCGTCATAGCAATTCTCTAATGGCTCAGCTGGTAGAGCGTTCGACTCTTGGTCATGCATGACCAGGTTTGATTCTGCGCTGAAACTTTTTTTTTCTTTTCTTTTTTCGAGAGGTTGTGGTATTTTTGTGTTTTTATGTGTGTGTGTGTTTTCCCCCTCTTTTCTCGAGAGGTTGCGGGTTCGAACCCAATCTTTTCTTAAATGCCAAAACCTGGAGGTTCAGCGCCAGCGGTTTTTATTCAGTCGCGTCTGGATGTGTATAAGAGCGTCGATAAAATGCGTACTGGAAGGGCGCTGATGGGTCTTGAGGCGTGGGTTAAACTTAAAGGCCTTTCAGAGTTGGCGTGCTTTGACTGCTGAGTGCCTTTCAGTAGCATGGGATCATTGGGCACACAGACCTGTCCAACCGCCTTCTCCCCCTCCTCGCCCGTCTCTCACCCACCCACCCACCCACCCCCATCCCCACCCACCCAACCACCCACCCCCAACCAACCCCGACTGCCTTGCTTTTTCTGTGTCACTGACACTGGCCACCTATCCATGCTCAGCTGTTGTTCTGAAGATCATTCACTCACACATTAAATTATCTGAGCTCCCGGTGGAGCAGAAGGAGTCATTTTGAAGACCACGGCATTATTATGCATCTCTGTTCTTTATTATTCCTCCTCTTTGATCTTCTGCCCTAAGTGAATTGTAATGATGATGATAACAATAGTTATAAAAGCAGAAATACACAGGTAGACATGATGGCACACGGACAAAACACACACACACACGCACACACACGCGCGCGCGCGCGCGCGCACACACACACAGAGAGAGAGAGAGAGAGAGAGAGAGTGAGAGAGAGAGAGAGAGAGAGAGAGAGAGAGAGAGAGAGAGAGAGAGAGAGAGAGAGAATAGCAGAATGGTTTGTTCTGAACCCTGTCTGTTCAAAACAAATTGTTCTGCCTCTGCCCCAAGCCGTAAGGTCCTTGTAAGTATCGTGCAGATTTTTTTTTGTGTTAAGTGTGCTAAGCAAGGATATCCCTCGATAGTTGTTGGGGTCAAGCTTTGAACCATTTTTGTGCAATGGCACGATAATTGAAAGGGACCATTCCCGTGGGAAGTGCTGCGATTTAAAAAGTGGCATTGAAAAGTTTTCTCATGTAAAGATCTATTTTGTTACAGATGGCCATGGGTCATTCTCCTGGAAAATATTCCAGCCCTGGACATTTCCCTGCTTAAATTCGATCTATATCGGCCATCACTTTACTTTGTACAAAGGGCCGATCTAGTGAACCATTGAAAACGGCTTCTTAATGAAGATCGCCTTTGGCAGCCCCGACGGAGTTTTGATCTGGATTCAGCTGGAATAGATATTCGAAGTGGCTTTCCATATCTTAATATCAATATCTATGGGAGGGGTCTGCTTACAAGTTGCCTTTTTTACAAAGGAGCAGAATTTTTTAGGATCATTAATATTGTCCACAGGAGTTATCTAAAATGCTCAATTTAAAGGTTAACACTGAGAAAACAAAAATTGTAATGTTTAGGTAGGGAGAATACTTAGCAGAAAACGAAAAGTGGTTTCTATACTGAATTAGTTTTGAGATTGTAAACAAGCATAAATATCTGGGCGTTACTATCTTAACCACCTTATCGATGAATGTCTGCATATATGACTTGACCACAAAGGGTACAAATAGGTCGTCCAGATCCTAAAGACAATATGGATCTTGCTCTCTATCGATACGAGTGTATGATTGATTCTTCGATTCACAAGTGCAGCCCACATTACGCAATGAGACATAAATATGGAGAATGGGCAAAGTAAGTGGGATTGAAAAGGTATATGCATAGATCCTTGGGTTGGACATTCGAACACCCAATAAAATGGTTTGCGGAGATCTTGGCAGGTATTCCATGTCTATCTTGAGCATTGTAAAAGCAGTGAAGTACTGGCTAAGACTGTCTACAATGAATATAAAGATGCTTCCAAAGCAAGCATCTGTTATGCTTTGCAACAATAATAGTTCACTGAAGACGAAGTAGGCACTACTCAGAGAAAACTGTCTGTGTATGTTCGGCCTTGGTATTGTGTTGCTGAATGGTAGATCTGGTAACGAAAAATGGTTTTTGAAACAATGTAATAAGAAGCTGGAAGATTGTCAACACCAAACATGGCATGAACACTGTGCTAACAGCGTAATATTGCACAGGTAATTGTCCTTCAAATACACTTTTGGAATAGAATAGTACTTGTCCGGCTTGACCATTATACTATTTCGCAATGCATTTGTACGTTTCCGTTTCGGCATGCAGCCAATGTATGTGCGTAGAGGACGAGAAACACTTTTTATCGAATAGTTCCTTGTATGAAGATTTCAGGAAGAAATATCTCCACAGATACCTAGTTAGGAATAACCAAACGAGGTGTATCTTTTTACCGGAAGGAGGCAATCAAAAAATGACAAGTGTAGCCATGTTTATTTACTACTATTTCAAACATGTAGAAATTTTCACGTTAAACTAATGTTCATCAACCATGACACTTGACTCATTGTTCATTTCACAAAAACAAGAACTATTTGTACATCGTCACCTGAACATAATTATAAAGGTGAAGAGTGGCCGGCCTGACCAGTTAAGCGTCAAAGCGTCTCTCTCTCTATCTCTGCCTCTCTCTCTCTCTCTCTCTCTCTCTCTCTCTCTCTCTCTCTCTCTCCATCTCTCTATCTCGCTCGCTCGCTCTCTCTCACTCGCTCTCTCGCTCGCTCTCTCTCTCTCTCTCACTCGCTCTCTCGCTCACTCTCTCTCACTCTCTATCTCTCTCTCTCATAATAATAATAATAATAATAATAATAATCATAATAATAATAATAATAATAATAATAATAATAATTTATTCATACGCACATACTTTCCCTTGACAGGCAACCTCATGGCGTTTACAATCCAAAGAATCAACACTCAAACAACCACTCAACACCCCATTCCCACAAAAACTCACACACAACACACATAAACAAAAAACAAAAACTGAGATCCAATACAACAAATAGAACAAACTGTACAATATATACAGCACTTGCAGGCCAGGTCAAGTAAGGCGAAGCAGCTCAGCGGGAAAGGCGGATCGGAAGAGGTGGGTCTTTAGAGCACTTTTGAACTGGGGCAGAGTGTCAGAATGACGGACTGAGAGAGGGAGACTATTCCAGGTTACAGGTCCGATATAGGAGAAGGCACGCTGTCCTTGAGTTTTCTTATTACGGCGGGGGACCTTGAGCATTCTAGAGTCAGCAGCTGAGCGTAGAGATCTGGAGGGCGTGTAGACTGCAAGAATTTCTGTAAGAGCGTGTGGTGCGGTGTTGTCGATGGCCTTGAAGCACAAAGTAGCAAGTTTATAATCTATCCTCTGAGAGATGGGGAGCCAGTGAAGTGTATGTAGGAGTGATGAGACATGGGTACGCTTGGGACATCGAAAAACTAGCCTAGCAGCACAATTCTGAACTTTCTGGAGTTTGTTAAGCAGAGTGTCAGGGATGCCAGCGAGAAGAGAGTTTCCATAGTCGAGACGAGACAGGACAAGTGATGTGATGAGCGTTTTGTTGGCCTGCTGAGAGAGATAATGACGAATGGTACTAATTTTCCTTAGCTCGTAATATGCTAACTGACAGACATTGTTGACATGAGATCTCATTGACAGATCAACGTCAAACATGACGCCTAGTTTCTAACAGACTGAGCGAAGACGATGTCACTGTTACCAATGGTTAGTTTGAGGGCCTGATCCGATTTGCCTCCGCCGCCCACCAGGAGTGCTTCAGTTTATGAGTCATTGAGTTGTTCCGGGTCATCCACCGTTTCACGTCAGATATACAGTGTTCGCTGGTAGAAAGAAGAGAGTGGATTTGACTGGGATGGGAGGAGTTGTAGAGCTGGGTATCATCAGCAAATTCACTGTGAGAGACTGAATGACTGTCAATTACATTGGAGAGTGGTTGGGTGTACAGTAGAAACAGCAGAGGACCCAGAACAGAGCCCTGAGGGACTCCGTACTTGAGAGGTATAGGATCAGAAGCCAAACCCGAGGTCGAAACAGTCTGTCTACGTTCTCAGAGATATGAATGCAGGAAGGAGAGTGCTAAGTTCCCAATGCCAGAAACGTTTCTAAGACGGGTGAGAAGAATTCCATGGTCTATTGTGTCGAACGCGGCACTCAAGTCCAACAGAGTAAGAAGATAAACTTTGGAATTATCAGAAGCAAAGAGAAGGTCGTTTAGAGCACAGAGCAGAGCTGTTTCGGTGGAATAATGAACACGGTATGCAGATTGAAAAGTGGCCAAAAGGTCATTCTGGGACACATGCTCCAGCAGCTGCTGCAAAGCTAACTTCTCTAACAATTTTGACTGAAAAGAAAGATTGGAGACTCGTCTATAATTACTAAGTTTGTTTGGATCCAGGTCCTGCTTCTTCAAGGGCGGCTTAACTACAGCCTGCTTGAAAGCACTAGGGAAGGTGCCAGTCCGGAAGCAATCATTGATCATCTGTGTCAGGACAGGTAGGATCTCATCAATGCACTCAACTAAGAGGGGTGTGGGAACATGGTCAAGGTCACAGGAGGTAGGGTTCATACTGCGGATGATCTTGAGGACCGCACTAGCCTCAACCGGGCTGAACTGAAGGAGGGGAGTACCCCTGAATGATACTGGTTCATCACTAACAGGCGCACCTGCATCAGCAGACATGTCAACGTTGCTTCGAATATCGGACACCTTGGACACAAAAAAGTCACAAAACATCTGAGGTAACAACGACATTGGTGAAGAAGGGAGAGTAGTACAACATGTCTTGTTCATGAGCCTGTTCGTCTCTCTCTCTCTCTCTCTCTCTCTCTCTCTGTGTCTCTCTCTATGTCTCTCTCTGTCTTTATGTGTCTCTGTCTGTATTTCTGTCACACTGTCTCTGTCTCTCTGTCTCTGAGAGAGGAACTGACTGACTGACTGATCTTACTTCGGCCGACGACCAAACTTGGCATACAAATTGGCATACATCTGCTTAAAACATTAAGATTATCATACGTACAGGGAATGTCACAATATGTATTATATTACAGCCATCGAAATGTGTTAACTCTCTCTCTCTCTCTTCTCTCTCTCTCTCTCTCTCTCTCTCTCTCTCTCTCTCTCTCCGCTGCAGGGATGACAACGTAAACAAGAGAGGGAGAAGCAGGACGCCGCCGACACAACAGCGGTCTTCACGGGCTGCACGGAGAAAGTGAACTGTCGCATTAATTGGGCACTTGCCCGTTGTGTTTCGCGTTCCGAAACTGGTTTTCAGCTTTGATGTGCTTCCTTGTACATACTTGGCTTTTCGGTTCACCTTCCTTCTCAACGTAACAGGCCGGTGGCCTACACATTAAACTTGTTCAGTTCAGTGTAGTTCTCTCTCTCTCTCTCTCTCTCTTTCTATGTTTCTCTCTCTCTCTCTCTCTCTCTCTCTCTCTCTCTCTGTGTGTGTGTGTGTGTGTGTGTCCGCCCCTCCTCTTCTCGCTTCCTATCTCTCATCCATACTACATCACATGGTTAAGACGATAGATTATGTACAATCATACAAGCAATTAATCATGTATAGCTGTGTATTTGCTTTACCATGGGTTGCTTTTAAGAAAGAGATGGACAATGACTTTTACATGTTCAAGGGAAGTTTGTTGTATATTTTGCCGCTTTGTAACTGAAAGAATTGTTCGTTCTTTCTGATTGCACATCTGGAAGCCGGATGTAGTTGTTTAATGTAATCTCAATTGAGTGTTTTCTGACTGTGTCAATAATATTTGAAGATAGATAAGAGCATGGTCGTTTAAAGTCTTGTAGTACAGCGACTTTGAAACACTATACAGTGGTCGAAATCAAGCTGAGCGTGGGGGAGGTGGGGTGGGTGGTGGTGGTGGGGGTGGCGAGGGATGGAGAGGAGGAGAGGGAAGGGGGGGAAGCACGAGTTCCCGCGAAGAGCTCCCATGAAGGGTCACTTGATGCCTCTCAAAAAGACCATCTTGGATGACACACGCCATTGTGTTCTGCTTCGGTGTCCATTGTAACTTGAGGCGGATTTTGCAGAGGTAATCTGAAAACGTCATTCACGTGACCAGAGGTGCGTTTCAAATGGCATTTAGAACGTTCGCAGATGAAGGCTTGCTGCGAGGGCCTGCTTTGACAGGCCCATGAAGGAGAAAAGCTGTGGGCTTTGCGAGCGGTCGCGGTGATCGAGCTTTTTCTGAAGAAAAAGAAATCCGGTATCTGTCAAAATGAAACGCGTCTCTGGTCCCTCGAGTGTTTTCGGACTGCTTCAGCGAAAGACGCCGCTGGTGACCTCTGTCATGGTAACGAATCACTGCATGGGTTCTGTTGCGAGGTATCCGTGAAAACCAATATGGCCGCTGTGTTGGGGCACTCATGGAAAGCGGATATGCTCAGGAGAAACTTTGATATGCTGCCTGTCTTCCACGTGTCTCTTCCCCACATGGACACAGGGACATAACACCTCCACTCGCAATAAATGATCAATTGAACACCTTTCACAGCGGGAAAAAACATTTATTGCAAAGTATAGGTTCCTGTGGATTTCCTATGCTTGAACACAATTACATTGATTTACACATTCAGCGCAGTACTATTAATTTCATTATTGAATAATGATTACAACACACAGTAACAATATTTCATTTCAAAAAAAGGTGAAGGTCCTCTTTATTATATCACAATTTTCCACCCATTGATGAATATTCACACTGCACACTTATACCCCATGGTCATCGAGCTTCTCTTTATGTCACCCCAACATTATCTCATCTCCTTGGAAAGTAGGCACCCGCGCTGCGGATGAACACGTCAAAGTTAGTTTTTCCTTTTTTTTCAGCTCAGCCTTCACAAGTACCCATTTTACTCCTGGGTGGAAAGAAACAATGTGAGTAAACCCTCTTGCTCAAGGATGCAACTCTAGGATCTTTCACGCAGCACTAAATCGGCATGGTTGCACGTCTCTTGTAGGAAAGCTTAGCAGACAGCGCTCGCCTCCTACCAACATGGCTGAAAACACGTAGCTTTTACAAATAACTCTGAAAGAGACGACGACGCGTCTCCGGCCGATTATCAGCCAACTTCGCAGCTTCGACAGCGACCCTGCCTCACTTGTCTAAACATAGGAACCATAGGCTGTAGGATGGGACTGCCTGTTGCGTCACTACAACGCTGGGAGCGGAGGGGGGGTGGCGCGCGAACCAGTTCGCGATAACCACTGAGTGAGAGACAGCAAACGCTGTCGCGAACCAGTACGCGACTACCACTGTAATATCTTCACAATGTTATACGAGCTGCAACCCTTTGCTGTAAATACATATGTGCGTGAGTGAATGCACTTGATGGATATCGACAATGCACCTGCCCCTCTGACTGGTAGCATTAGTTCAGCTTCTACGATGTGCCAAAACAGAACAAAAGTATTTACAGGAACTTTCCTTCCCTTCCATTTTGTCTAAAACATGAACATAACACACAACTCGAGCCACTGGGTGCATCATCATTAGCTGTAACCTCTGACAGCTTGTTATGCGGGCCTGATCAAGAGAAGTCCAAATAAGCCATAGAGGCGACGGTAAAATATACAAAACAACGTTAATAAGAACGAACGTTCCTCCTCCTCCTCCTCCTCCTCCTCCTCCTCCTCCTCCTCCTCCTCCTCCTCCTCCTCCTCCTCCTCTTCTTTCTCCTCCTCTTTCTTCTCCTCTTCCTTCTCCTCTTTCTCCTTATCCTTTTCTTTCTCCTCCTCTTTCCTCTCCTCCTCCTCTTTCTCCTCCTCCTCTTCTTTCTCCTTCTCTTTCTTCTCCTCCTCCTTCTCCACTTCTTTCTCCTCTTCTTTCTTCTCCTCTCTCTCTCCTCCTCCTCCTCTTCCTCCTCTTCGTCCTCCTCTTCTTCCTCCTCCTCTTCCTTCTATTCCTCCTTCTCCTCTTTCTCCTCCTCCTCTTCTTTCTCCTCCTCCACCTCCACCTCCACCTTCTCCTCCTCCTCCTCCTCCTCCTCCTCCTCCTCCTCCTCTCCTCCTCCTCCTCCTCCTCCTCCTCCTCCTCCTCCTCCTCCTCCTCCTCTTCCTTCTCCTCCTCCTCCTACTCCTCCTCCTCCTCTTTCTCCTTCTCGTTCTCTTTCGTCTCCTCTTTCTCCTCCTCCTCCTTTCTTCTCATCCTTCTCCTCCTCTTTCCTCTCCTCCTCCTCCTCCTCCTCCTCCTCCTCCTCCTCCTCCTGCTCCTCCTCTTCCTCCTCCTCCTTCTCCTCTTTCGTTTCCTCCTCCTCCTCCTCCTACTCTTTCTCCTCATCCTTTCATTTCTCTTTTTCCTCTTCTTTCTCCTCCTCTTCCTCCTCCTCCTCCTACTTCTCCCCCCCCTCCTCCTCCTCCTCCTCCTCCTCCTCTCCTCCTCCTCCTCCTCCTCCTCCTCCTCCTCCTCCTCTCCTCCTCTTCCTTCTCCTTCCTACTCCTCCTCTCTTTCTCCTCCTCCTTGTCCCTTTCTCCTCCTCCTCTTCTCTCCTCTCCCTCCTCTCTTCTCCTTCCTCCTCCTTCCTTTCTCTCCTCCTCCTCCTTCCTCTCTCTCTCCCTTCTCTCCTCTCTTCCCTCCTCCTCCTCCTCCTCTTTCTTCCTCCTCTACTTTCCTCCTCCTCCTCTCCTTCTCCTCCTCTTCTCCTCTCCTCCGCTTTCTCCTCTCTCCTCTTCCTCCTCTCCTCTTCTCCTCCTCCTCTTCCTTCTCCTTCCTTTCCTCTTCTCCTCCTCTTCTCTCTCTTCCTTCTCTCCTCTCTCTTCTTTCTCCTCTTCCTCTCTCCTCCTCTTCTCTCTCCTTCCTTCTCTCTCTTCTCCTCCTCCTCCTCTCTCCTCTCCTCCTCCTCCTTCTCCTCCTCCTCCTCCTCCTCTCCTCCTCTCTCCTCCTCCTCCTCCTCTTCTCCTCCTCCTCCTCCTCCTCCTCCTTCCTCCTCCTCCTCCTCCTCTCCTCCTCTCTCCTCCTCCCTCCTCCTCCTCCTTCCTCCTCCTCTCTCCTCCTCCTCTTCCTCCTCCTCCTTCTGCCTCCTCCTCCTCCTCCTCCTCCTCCTCCTCCTCCTCCTCCTTCTCTCCTCTTCCTCTTTTTATCTTTTTCATCTTTTTCATCTTTTTCCTCCTTTTCCTCCTTTTCCTCCTTTTCCTCCTTTTCCTCCATTTCCTCCTTTTCCTCCTCCTCCTCCTCCTCCTCCTCCTCCTCCTCCTCCTCCTCCTCCTCCTCCTCTCCTCCTCCTCCTCCTCTTCCTCCTCCTCCTCCTCCTCCTCCTCCTCCTCCTCCTCCTCCTCCTCCCCTCCCCCTCCCCCTCCCCCTTCCCCTCTCCCCCTCCCCCTCCTCCTCCTCCTTCTCCTCCTCCTCCTCCTCCTCTTCCTCCTCCTCTTCCTCCTCCTCCTCCTCTTCCTCCTCCTCCTCCTCCTCCTCCTCCTCCTCCCTCCTCCTCCTCCTCCTTCTCCTCCACCATCCTCCTCCTCCTCCAGCCCGTCACCTCTCTCCTCCTCCTCCATCCTCCTCCTCCTCCTCCTCCTCCTCCTCCTCCTCACCATCACCATAAAAATGATAAAAAATACAACATTAACAAAAAGCAATAGCAACAACGATGATGATGATGATGATGATGATGATGATGATGATGATGATGATGATGATGATGATGATGATAGTGATGATAACAAATATGATGAAAACAATAACGATTATGATAATAACATTAATATTATTTCTAGTAATAGAAGTAATACTGATAATGATTAGAATACTGTAATGACAACAACAAACACAATGCTTATGATAGTAGTTGTAGTAGTAGCAGCAGCGGCAGTAGTAGTAGTAATAGTAGTAGTAGTAATAGTCGTAGTAGTAGTAATAGTCGTAGTAGTAGTAATAGTCGTAGTAGTAGTAATAGTCGTAGTAGTAGTAATAGTAGTAGTAGTAATAGTCGTAGTAGTAGTAATAGTCGTAGTAGTAGTAATAGTCGTAGTAGTCGTAGTAGTAGTAATAGTCGTAATAGTAGTAATAGTAAGAGTATTAGTAATAGTAAGAGTAGTAGTAATAGTAAGAGTAGTAGTAATAGTAAGAGTAGTAGTAAGAGTAGTAGTAATATTAGTAGCAATAGTAGTATTAATAGTAATAGTAATGGTAGTAGTAATGGTAGTAGTAATGGTAGCAGCAGCAGCAGCTGTTGGAGTAGTAGTAGTAGTAAAAATTATAATGAAAATAATAAGAAAGAATACGAATAAGGATAAGGATAAGAATCATGATAATGATGATACAGCCACTATAATAACACTCACCTGCACCCTTCATTAAAAAATAATGCCAACATTAACAACACAGTGAAATAAATCAAATGTTGCAGAAATCCAACACCAGAAGTTATATAAGACCGACCAACAGAAGAATCCTTCCCACAATGATAATAACAATAAACTAGAGAGAACTCTGAGAGTGCAAACCTCCGCCAAGGAAGCCAAATTTCTCTTCCATGGCTTATATAATTAATAAAGACAGCATGTTCTGCTTGCCAGGCCTGACGCTACACAGTTTATTTTCTTGGCGGGAAATGATATCTGAGTACGGAACGCAACCGACCGTATCAATAGTTTGACGTCATCATCTTTGTGATGTGCATTAAAATATATATTTATGCTTCCAATTCCCAAACTCCATGATAGATAACACATTCTCATTTTAGTTGTAATACCAAAACGAGATTGCAGATAGCTTCCAAAACGTAATGAATTGTTTCTTTGGTGAAACCCTGACTTTGCACAAAAGTTCATTTGAATCCATTTTAAACTTGTTTTGTTGAATAACAAACTAACTAATTAATAAACCGAGGGTAAAACATAACCCCCTTTGCAGATGCAACAATCTAGGAATATTCCGACAATTTGAAATCACTCTGACATGTCCGCCGGAAAGCTTTCAACCACTTGACCACACTGCCTCCGGCATGCTAGTGCTTCTGTTCATGGTCAGTATACAAGGCAATCGGCAGCGTAGTGTGGCAGAGTAGACACTAATCCGATAGTTCAGCTCACAATACTCTGGACTTGAGAAAGTTCTGGGGTTCATTGCCCACCATGGAGACAGTGGATATCATCACTGTTCGTCCACACTCTATAATTCCTTGTTGAGTCGGACGAAAAGATGTGGACGTCTGTTAAACTTTCGCCTGAAACTTTGACAAAGAGCTATTTACACATCACAATAACCTCGGATAGATGCTTGCTTTTCCTTTGAAAGATTGCCAAATTGGACGAAAATTTTGTCGGACTAAATGCCTCAAAGCAATGTGTAGAAAATAATTTAAAAGCATCGTTGTCCCCAAACATGCTCGCTCACTCTCGTTTCCACAAACCTTCTATTGAATAATTTGTAGAACAGACTCTTGCAAAACACAAATCACAAATTATTATATCACGGTTTAGCAAACTTATGGGTATGTCATTATGAGCTCCATATACGACGTACTTTGCCATGTAAATTTGTGATATAGATTAATTTCAGAGGTATATTGTTTTGCTGTGAAAAAATCTTTCTGAAGAGTTGTTGTTTAGTGACAACATTTGCGTCAAACTAAACTTTCAAATGTAGTATTGAAGGAAAGGGCAAAGCACAACATATATATATAACCCAAACGGTTTCGTGTCTGTGTATCCATCCATCCATCCATCTGTGTATCCATCCCCTCTATGCGTTCGGCCGCCCTTGCACGGATCTAAGTGAAATTTGGCATGTTGCTCCCCCATGACTTGATGGGGGTAGTCGTCGCGTTTTGAAAGGCGTACCTCCGACCGTTCCGGAGATATTCCGTCTGGAACTTTTTAGTCATGGGACTGTTGAGGGTAAAAGGAGGCAACTCGGCTCCAAGGTGTGCTTCGTGATGCACGAGGTTTTACGGGTCCGAGCTTGCTCTTCTTATCACGCGTTGATGTTCGGTGAATAAGAAGGGGGGGGGGGGTTGTGTTTGAAAGTATCTACGGTACGGTTATTTAGGGGGGAGGGGGGAGGCTAGGGGGTGGGGTGATGCCGGGGGGTGCGGTGAGACCGGGGGGAGAGGTGAGGCCGGGGGTGGGGTGGGGGTGGGAAAGTATCTACAGTATGGTTATTTAGGGGGAGAGGGAAATGGAAAAGGTGGAGACGGGAAAAGGTGGAGACGGGTAAACCATCTAGTCAAATATAAGACATGAAAAGCATCAAAACACATTTGTATGGTCACTTGTAACGGCAATCTAAATCAGTTTGAATTAGTCTACATTTACATTATGTACATTTCCTTCAATACAGTATAATGTGCCAATGCTGTTTTCAAAAACATAAGTTATTCTTTGAAATATTTCAAATGAATTAGTAAGATTCTATAGAATTTCCCTGGGCATAACAAAACTCAAATATGCCGAAACGATGTGAATTTTCATTTTAACCCAACAATTTCTGGACCTTTGCCTTGACTTTGGCAAAACCTTTTTTCAGAACACCTCGTTTGGGATCTGACTTCTGAAGGCCATCGACAATGACTTCTCTGATTTTCCGATCCTCTGTGCTGAGCTCGTTTCTTTTCTTATCGATTTCGCTTTTCTCTTTGCTTATTTGCTCCCTTTCTTTCAGGCTCGCTTCCTTTATTTCTTCTTGTTCCTTCCTCAGCTTCTCGATTGAAGACAGCGGATTTTCACTTGAGCCTGTAATGTAAATCGCGTAGGTGTCACCATCATGCATCTTTACGACAAACTTCCAAAACACTGCCTAAACATTCAAATACAGCAATGAAAATATATTACATTTGTTTATTAAAGGAGCATTCAATGAATTGAAATGATTAAATCAAACCACATTATACCACCTGCAAAAGGAAATATGACGCAATGTTTGTGACAACATTTAAATAAACAGGATGGATGCATAGGGACACACGGTGGGTCAATTCTTACCATGAACCCACTGGTGGATAAAAGTAAACAGGAAACAAAGTGCTTTGTTTGAAGTTAGTGTGACAAATGTTTATGATTGAGGGATTCAAACAGAAATGGCGCCTTATATCAGAAGTACGAAACTGCTTTTAGTTCGAGAACGAGTGTGTGTGGATGCAATATGAGTGGGGGTGTAAGCAAAGAAGGCCAGCAAGCGTGCGTGCGTATAAATGCGTGCGCGCGCGCGTGTGTGTGTGTGTGTGTGCGTGTGTGTGCGTGTGTGTGTAAACACAACACAATCATAAGTGCAATGAAAATGAAACACTATGAATAAGCACTGTCGGGGAAAAGAACGTGGCTTATAATTCGAGAAAGTGACGTTTAAACAATAATGTCGCCTCCACAAACTAAAAATAAATTCAACTCATGTGATCTTTTCTGCTTTCGTAGCATTTCAAAAGACACAACATAGCAGGTCACCTCCAAACGAATCATAGCTTTACTTTCTGTGTACGTCTGGAGATTAAGATTTTTTTACAGTGCAGTCTTTACTGCTTAGTTTGCTGCAGCAATGAATAATGTACGATCAAAATTTTAGACGTCATGCCCATTTGAAGGTAGGACTCAAGCCAGCGGCAATTGTGAAGAGACAAAAACGGTCTCTGAAGTTTTCCCATACAATACCTACATAGCAGAGGTAGGCAGGAAAAAGTGAAGTCGGTGTTTGCGAATTTGAACATATCTCTAACACAAGTCATTCGAGGACTTAAACTTCTTTCTTTTTTAATCCCTGGCGTGCATTTCTGTAAAACATGTAACGGACAGAGATGTACCCTGATCACATACGTCTAGAGTTGTGTTGAATCATGTCCCATAGTTAGGACTGGTTTTGTACAGGTCGGTCACATGTGTTCAAGCTAATGTCATGAAGGATAGTTGAAATATTGCATGCTTGACTGCTAAAGTAACAAAAATAGTCTGCTAAGTAGCTTGTTAGTTAGCAAATAGGGCAACTGTTACGGTTCGAGTATCATTTATTTTCTGAGATGGCTGAAGGCTGTGGCTGAATTTAGGTTTTGGCGGGAACATGCCTTGGCTTCGAAGTTTGAGGCCGGCTTGAACCGGTACGATACAAATTGGGTAATGATGCAATCGCGGTTTGATTAGCTGGGGGCGGTTGCGCATGCGCTGTGGGTTAAGTTTCATTCTGGCGTGTGAAATTTTAAGATCAGTTGACTCGAAGACGCCAGCAAAGGCGGTCATATGCCAAGCAACTCCGTGTTAAAGGATGGAATGACACGTTAAAAGTTCTTCCAATCTTCCCTCGACCCTCTGCCAAAAGGACAGCGTTTCACTGTTTGAAGATTCAGCCCCCGCAAGACTCTTGAACAACGAGTTTATCACCTGAAAAGCTTCATCGGTTGTGTTTTTGCGGAATGGCCTAGAAGTTTTTGCTCATCCGAGCAAGTGTGTGTGAAACCGCAAATGTATGGCTTTTTCTCTTGTCTCGAGGGATAGCCTTGAGTGAGAGAGTGAGTGAATGTCCACTCCTTATTGGATATCAGTTTCAAGGAAAAATTTCATCGATGGAAGTCGAGAACTGATTGCACTTGTCTACCAGAACTTGTGAGTACTTTTGGTTCAACTTTTATTTCGGGACAATAGGAAAGCCCACTGCCCTTCAGTCACAAATAGTAGGATGACATGATTGTTCAAGTTTGTCCCTATTGCACTGAATTTGATTATGCCACTATTTAGTTCTCATTAAAAATCATCTTTGACAAAGATTGTGTTATGTCATGTAAATGTGAGATATAAGAGAGAGAGTGAATTCATTATTACCCCCTTCCACTAGTGAAACCCCTAGACACTAAAGCCGAAAGAATCATTGAGTGAATTGTGAGTGTGAAGGGAGGTGATAGCGACATATAAATATGTATACGTGACCTGATACAGCAGAATATATTTGAGTGTTTTGAGTTATTCATTCCATTACAAACTACACAACTATAGCTTTAAATTGGTGCAGCAACTGTGTAAACCGAACATTTCCAATGCATTAGATATTGTTGTAGACTACTCGTCATTTTACAATGGATTAATGTGAGTGGGTAGACCAAGCCCCCCATAAAAGACTGACGACTTCTGAATTACGTTATACTAAATATGTTCACCAGCCACGATGCCACAAGAAATTCAAATCTTCAATCCAACCCGAGCAAATTTGGTGCTTTTCAGACCACATGGAGAGGTAAGCACTTCTCTAAAACTGAGAATCACATTTCGTTATATACTGAAATTATCTTCAAAACTCTCAGAGATAACGGAAAAAAAGTCTCAGAAGCAAGAAACAAAATTCAATTTTGACAACAATTGGGTCAAAAACTTTAAGTTCTCTGGCGTTTCGCTCTAGCAAAGTTATGTAACTTCTGTCGCTTTAGGTCACGTGTTTAAAGCGAGATGTTAGTCCAGTGTTCCAAACCTTTTTATAAATTCTAATATTTACAATACGCGGTCTTCATAAGGACGTTATTCAAAACTGAAAAAAAATTTCTTGCACAAACTGGAAAAATGAAAATGAAGTGTCTGCTCGAGATGCCATTTCCTTGGTAACATGTATACATGTGACCAGGAATATTAATGTTTACAGAGCGCCGTGCGTCATGTTTGAAATGGCCTTGTATAATTGGCTCACATGTTTTCCTTAAAAAAAAACTTGTTGGTGAGTCATAAAAATGTCTTCCTGAGAAGATGATCTGTCTTAAGGGATTTATGTTTTTTAAAAGTGTGGTCCGGAGAAAAGGTGCGTAGAGACAGACAGACAGACAAATAGAGGAAGAGGAGAGAGAAGGAGAGGGGGGAGAGAGAAGGAGACGGGGGAGAGAGAAGGAGACGGGGGGGAAAAGAAAAGGAGAGGGTTAGAGACAGAGAAAGAGAAGCAGAGGTGAAAAGAGAGAGAGAGACGGAGAGGGGGGAGAGAAAGGAGAGGGGGGAGAGAGAGAGAGAGGAGAGGGGAGAGAGAGAGAGAGAGAGAGAGAGAGAGAGAGAGAGAGAAGGAGAGGGGGAGAGAGAGAGAAAAAGAGAGGGGGAGAGAGAGAGAGGAGAGGGGGGAGAGAGAGAGCGAAGGAGAGGGAGAGAGAGAGAGGAGAGGGGAGAGAGAGAGAGAAGGAGAGGCAGAGATAGAGAGAGAGAGAGAGAGAGAGAGAAACAGAGAGAGACAGAGAGAGAGAGAAGAGGGAGAGAGAGATTGAGAGGCGAAGAGAGAGAGAGAAAGATAGGGAGAGAGAGAAGGAGAGGGAGAGCGAGAGACAGAAGGAGAGGGAGAGAGAGAGAGAGAGAAACAGAGAGAGACAGAGAGACAGAGAGAGATTGAGAAAGGAAGAGAGAGAGAGAGAGAAAGATAGGGGAAAGAGAGAGAGAAGGAGAGGGAGAGGGGAGAGAGAGAGATAGAGAGAGAGAGAGAAGGAGAGGGAGAGAGAGAAGGAGAGGGGAGAGAGAGAGAGAGGGAGAGAGAAAGAGAAGGAGAGAGAGAGAGAGAGAGAGAAGGAGAGGGAGACAGAGAGAGAGAGAGAGAGAAGGAGAGGGGAGAGAGAGAGTAGGAGAGGGGAGAGAGAGAGAGAGAGGGAGAGGGAGAGAGAGAGAGAGAAGGAGAGGGGGGAGAGAGAGGGGAGAGGGAGAGAGAGAGAGAGAGATGGAGAGAGAGAGAAGGAGAGAAAGAGAGAATGAGAGAGAGAGAGAAGGAGGGGGAGCGGACGGGAGAGAGAGAGATGGACGTGAGAGAGTGAGAGAGGCAGACGGGAGAGAGATAGAGAGAGAGAGGCGGACGGGAGAAAGAGGGAGGGAGAGAGAGAGAGAGAGAGAGAGGGAGAGAGAGAGAGGTGGACGTGAGAGAGTGAGAGAGAGGCGGATGGGGAGAGAGAGAGAGAGAGAGGCGGACGGGAGAGAGAGGGAGAGAGAGAGAGAGAGAGAGAGAGAGAGAGAGGCAAACGGGAGAGAGAGAGGCGGACGGGAGAGAGAGATAGAGAGAAAGGCGGACGGGAGAGAAAGAGAGAGAGAGAGGCGGAGGAGAGAGAGAGAGAGAAGATGTGGACGGAGAGAGAGAGAGAGAGAGAGAGAAGCGGACGGTAGAGAGAGAGAGAGGTGTACGGGAGAGAGAGAGAGAGAGGCTGACGTGAGAGAGATATAGAGAGAGAGGCGGACAGGAGGCAGAGAGAGAGAGAGAAAGAGAGAGGAGAGAGAGAGAGAGAGAGAGGGCCGAAGGGAGAGAGAGAGAGAGAGAGAGAGAGAGAGAGAGAGAGAGAGAGAGAGAGAGAGAGAGAGAGAGAGAGGGAGGGGGGAGGAATACACTTGCCTGGATATTTTTCCAGTTCTCTGAGGCGTTGCTCAAGTTTTTCTATCTCCGTTGTGTACTCCTTCTGCTTCTGCTGCCATTCGTCCTCCAGCTCGTGTAGTCTTTTTTCCATTTCTTCAGCATCCTTTTTCAGCTTTTTGCGACGACTTTCTGTTTGTCGTTTTATGCAGTGTTCAAATTCTTTAAACAAATCATTCGTGAAGAAACATGGATCCTCCGAAGCTTTGATCTTCTCCACCATTTGGAGGAGCTTTCTTGCTTGTTCCTCTTGCACTTCAGGCGAAGCTTTGTTGTTGAAGCCTATGTAACGAGACTCTGTTTCTGTTATCAACTTGTGAAGACCTGGAGGACTTCTCTCTACAAAGTCGTCCAGAGTTCCATCAACGATATCTTCTGATTTTGTGAAGACTATGATGGTGTGATGCAAACACTTATCTCCGAAGATATCTGTAAACTTGGTGACTGTGTCTTCTATCTCAGCTGTGAAGCGCCCAGTAGTCAGAACCTGGTAAACAAAACGTTGTAGTTTTAAAATGAACGAGAAGGTGAATTTATATATAAGCGTGGAAATGGCTTAAATAATGCATGCAAGTATGCAGATAGACGTGCATGAATGTGTATGTACGTATGTATGTGTGCATGTGTGTATGTGTGTATGTGCGCATGTATGCACGTGCGCATCTATGCATGTGCGCATGTGCGCATGTATGCATGTGCGCATATATGCATGTATGCATGTATGCATGTATGTATGTATGTATGTACCGGCTTCTTTAAATGATTTATGCAGTCACTTTTGTCCTGGTTAGGGATGTGTGAATGCCAATTGCTTGTGTTGGTTCTTGTATAACTCAATAATGCCAAAAAGCTATTCCCAGTATTTCATGTCAGTGTACGGGGATATAAATGTAAAAGAAAATGCTCAAATATGAATACAAGTAAATTTCAGTATAATAATGAACATCTGAATGCTATAAACTGCCTCTTATACTCACATCTTACTGAGGAGTATATAAATATTAATATGACTGTAGCTATTATTGCAATCAAAATCTGGCTATTGTGCAACAAGATAAAAACCATTTACCAAATAACAAGATTATTTAATGTTCCATTTGGTTATTGATTTATCTCTCTTAGTGAAGGGTCCATGTCCTTTGACAAACTGTCTCTTATGTTCTGAGCTTACCAGTAGGAATGCGTGGGGGCCAGGGGCAGTCATGCCGATGCACCTGCTGATTTCCCTGATGGTAGTGTCAACGGACAGGGTCGTGTCAAACAGGCCAGGTGTGTCAACCACAGAGATATGCCGACCGAATCGATGAGCTTGATCCATCTTGCATTTGTTCGTGATGCTTTTAGCTGACGCTGATGCATCGAAGCTTTCTTTTCCCAGGATTGTGTTCCCTGTGGAGCTCTTCCCAGATCCAGTACGGCCAACTAGCACCAAACGTAACTCGTCAGTTGCTGAAATTAGAAATGGCATACATAAGTCACAATACGATTACATTTCGCTCACGCAAGGTGTTAGTTATCACAATCATATTCTGACACACCAAAACGGAGACAAAGGCAAAACTAAATGAACATTTGCATATATCTTTTGCACGTTTTCTCGCACAACCTGGCACAACTCTCCCATGACAACATCAAAATCTCTTTTTAACCATTATCGTTGGGACACTGAATGTGAAACAGTCCGTCCAGATATCCTAGATAGACCACAAAGTAAGTGAATGAAGATGCTATGTGCTGATATAATCCCGCATCAATGTTACAGTACCATAAAATTCATTGATATACGGGGTGTCAATCAGATTCATGCAATAAAAGTCTAAGAACTTGAAGAGATTGGGTGCACAAGTAAGTGATATCAACTGCAACATGCAAACAATGCTTTTGTATCTCTCCTCCTGGACTAATTGACTGAAATTAGCTTTTAAATCTCCATTTTCCTCACTCCAACAACCGCCTCTGCTTTTTTCTATATTCAATGATGGCGTCATCAGAATTGGACGCACCTTGTCCCCATTCAGTGGATGTGCTCGGTTTTGGTGAGTCACTTTCCGGCATGTGGACTGGTGCCTGGACTGGTGCCTGGACTGCTTTCTCTTCATGTCTAATATGGACAGGACTCTCAGGAGACAACCACTCTGTTCCTGTTGCTGAAAAAAACAAACAGGCGAAGAAAGTTTTCTTGTTGTTCATAATACATTTCGCGAATTTGAAACCCGGCGCAATTGGATATTCTAAGTTGTGAATACACCTACAAGGTAGTGTCAAAAAGTGTTCAGCCTCGTTGTTTTCGATTGACTAAACAGCTCAACCTATGGCCTCACTGTCCATCACAATTTATCATAAGTGAAATGCATTTGTTCCATCTCTTGGGAAGGAGGTCCTCATGGTCAAAATAGTCAAAGTCAACATCGTGACCGTGAAATAAGTCTCTTGCATTATCATTGAGATCAAATCCATCCTAAGGTATCTTTCCATGCAGGCGCTTTGACAGATTTGCTAACAGGTGGAAGCTGCTGGGAGGCAGGTTTATGATTATGACAAGTGGGGGCAAGAATTCGTAATTTTGCTATTTGAGAACGCCTACAGCAACTTGGCTTGTGAGGACTGAGGCACTGACCTGTGAAGCAGGAATGCATTTGTTTTGTTCTGTCATCCTTGAATGACTGGGGGAAGGAGAGCAAGTCGCTTTCACAGTAAGCACCCGTCATTACTAAACCACATGGGCGCTGTACATATACATGTCCATCACGCATTGACTACCCGGAACAAGACTATCTTCAATTTTTCGGTGAACCATGATACGTCAGCCATCTTGCTTCTGGTTAATATTGCGTGTTTCCACTCTATGGATATCAGATTCCTCTCAAGGTCATAGGAAGTCTGTATCAAATGACGCGATTATGACTGAAGTTACAAAAAACACGAACGCTCCAAAGGCTGACCTACTTTTTCATTAAACGGCCACTGTACCTTGATGAGTAAATGCACGATTTTTAAGAAGAACCCTACAGATTCATTCGAACACGAAATGGGACAAGACAGAGAAAGAGGAACTCATGCAAAATTCTGAAGACAAAGGTTTAAAGGTAACATATGTATTTCAGTTTTAGGATGTATTGAAATTAACATGGATGAATAGAACATTGAAAATGCCTGCAGTAAGCTGTGTTTTGGCACAGATGAGCGAAATAAGCATGATGAGGTTGGATGAGTTCACAGAGTGCAATATCATGTTCCCACAAAGAACCGCCACTCCGCGAGGCAAGGCACTGTAAACACAACCATGAATTTCCTTAAATGTATGGTTTTCATATCAAGACAAAAACGCAGGTGACGAAAGTCTTTTCCAGATGCAAAAGCATGTCATTTCAACTTTTTTGTTAAATTATAAAGCAAAGCATGTTATGTTATAGTCCTTAACTAAACGGCTATTGCATTGCGCTGTCCTCACAATGGCCGGAAATGCGTTGTCTTAGCCTCTGGACAGGCCAAGCGAAAAATCATGATACACACCAATTTTGACGGATAAGAACTGGAATGCATAGAGTAAAATGTTATGTGCTCGTACATTTTGAGGTATAACGATCGGTCAATGACGGTACACAATTGCACTAAACCATTAATACAGTTTGATTTCAACTATAAATCGTCGAGAACATTGATTATGGATAAGTTTGACTTTTATAAATGTATACATAGACCCGAATATAATTTGTAAACAAATGCTGATTGAGGAGAGTGTCCCGACACCGTGGCTGGCAGACACGCACAATCTAAGTGTGAGGATTAACGAAACCTGTCGGCGGCTGGAGTCACAGTTGTTCACTTGGATGAGCCTATACGCCAATGCATTCGCTTAGCCCATAGCGATCTCAAAATTGTTCGTTTGCCGTAATAGGACGGCGATCGCCAGTCATCGCCATATCATCTCACATCAGCTGCGCAGATCGACTTTTTGATTTCGCCTCGTCAGGCAAACAAAACTATATATTCAACCCAGAACTACAGACCTTTATCGGATTTCATAGGACCATCACATCATACATAAAAGCACACTTAGATCAGAATGCATACTTTGCTACGATCAGGGATCGACAGTATTCTAGTCGACTAGAGACTTCGCCTACCGGCAAAAGTCTCTAGCCCAGTTGACATCATGTAATGGAAGGATTTCGTCCGAGAGGCTTGTGGGAAAGCCGATCTGCTCCCTGACATACGCCGTAAAAGTAGTTGTATCACAATTTCGCTCAACACTCATAACTTACTTTTGTTGAGGCTATAATCAAGCATTTATTCGATAAAATAAAATGTTTGTGTTGAAATGGAAACAAGTTTTAACATGTGAATGATTTCAGTAAAAAGTCGAGACAAAAAATAGTATCAGAACGAACTATTTTTGGTGCAATGCTGAAATGCGAAGGGTCAAGTCTATTACGCATTCATTGCGAACTTCGCCAGAGTCACGTGACTCGGGTTGACAGAATGGGATCGATCGCTCACGACCTCATGTGCGCGATCCAAATGCGCTGCTGTGTATGTGCGAGGCAGCGCATCACTGCCGCTACACGCGAATGCGGTCGCGTTCACGCACTGGCGTGACTCCAGTCAACGACAGGTTTCGTTATTCCTCACACTTCGATTGTGCGTGTCTGCCAGGTATGGGGTCGTACATTCCCCTCGATCAGCGTGTTTATTTACAAATCGATCTTGGGTTTGTGTGCAAATCATCAAAGTAAAACTTATCAGTTTTCAATAGTTTCGGTGATTTTTAGTTGTAATCAAACCGTCTTAATGGTTTGATGCCAATTGTTTCCATCATCGACCAATTTTTCTTCCTCAAAATGTATGGACACATACTCTTCTGTTATATGCATTTCAGTTCTTATTCTTCAAAGATGGAGGATGTCACATGATTGCTACTACTTTTATATTAACCCAGGTGAACATGTCTCCGGCCATACAGGCAAATATGGTCTACATGTACTTGGTCAAGTGGAGTAATGTAAGCCAATTTGGCGACAAACAAACTGCTTTCTTCTGAAAACGTCGAAAATAAACCACCATAGTTCTCTTACGTGAGAATGTTTGAAATGTTGTTGAACCAACTGAACCCCTCGTAGCAATTAGAGAAGATCATCGCTGAAGAACAGGCAGGCTTCAGACAAGGGAGCAGTACAACGGAGCAGGTCTTCAACCTCAGGATACTGTGCGAGAGGTACCTGCAACACCAACATGACCTCTATCACGTCTTCATGGATTTTAAGAAGGCTTTCAACAGGGTATGGCATGCAGCACTGTGGGCTACCATGAGGCTGTACAACATCAACGCCAACCTGATCAGTCATAGAACACCTGTTTGAAATGCCACAAGTGCCGTATACTTCAACAGCAGCATTGGGGACTGGTTCAGAACCACAGACGGAGTGAGACAAGGCTGTTTGCTCTCTCCCACCCTCTTCAACATCTTCCTGGAAAGAATAATGACTGACGCCCTAAAAGACCACGAGGGGACGGTCAGCATTGGCGGCAGAACAATCACAAATTTACGTTTTGCTGACGACATAGATGGCCTGGCCGGAAGTGAAAAGGAGCTGGAGAACTAAGTGGAGCGCTTAGACATAACCTCCACAAACTTTGGCATGCAGATTAGTGCAGAGAAGACCAAACTGATGACCAACAACATCAACGGCATCAGCACTAACATCAAGGTCTGTGGCGAGAAACTGGAAACCGTCAACAGCTTCAAATACCTGGGAGCAATTGTCACAGATGCAGGATCCAAACCTAAAATACTCGCCAGAATTGCTCAGACCACAGCGGCACTCACAAAACTCAAGACCATCTAGAAGGACAGGAACATAGTCCTCAGCTCAAAGATCAGACTGATGCGCTCCCTGGTCATGTCCATATTTCTGTATGCCTGTGAGTCATGGACACTAACAGCTGACTTGGAGAGAAGGATACAGGCCATGGAAATGAGATGCTTTCGACGACTCCTCGGCATCTCCTACAAGGACCGCATCACAAACGAGGAAGTCCGAAACAGAATCAGGCAAGCCATCGGGCCCCAGACCACTGTGAAAAGACCCCAACTAAAGTGGCATGGGCACGTCTCACGATCATCAGGGCTTGCCAAGACTGTGCTACAAGGCACAGTAAAAGGAGGGAGGAGGAGAGGCAGACAAAGGAAAAGATGGGAGGACAACGTCTCAGAGTGGACAGCGTGAGGCTCAGCGAAGCCTTGAGACAGTCCGAGAGGCGAGAGGAATGGAGAGAGCTGGTTGCCAGATCATCTGTGGTGCCCCAACGGTCCTTCTTCTTCTTAGGTTTTAAGGCAGCCAACACCAACATGCTGGTGAAACTGCTGCACTTTTTTTGCGTGCTGGGTATTTTATCTGTGGCCGGCACTCACCCGTCGAGGACATGAGTGTCAGGATCTTTATAGTGCGCGATTTTGATGTTTTTGTGAATGCGTATCACACACTAGGCCTCGGTTTATGAAGGTCTCATCCGAAGGACCTGGGGAGAAGCCCTGAGGAGGGCCGTTTTTGGCAGCCCTGAGGAGGGCCGTTTTTCTTGGCAGCCGTTTGGTACCCGGTTTTACTCCTCGGGTGGGGAGAAGCAAATGCGAGTTAAGCACCTTGCTCAAGGATGCAACACTGTGGACCGCGCAGCTTCGAACGCCGTACCCACCGGTCGCAAGCGACCGTAAGTCCAGCGCGCTAACCACTCGGCCATCCAGACTACGGGACTAGAGAAGTGAAGTGAAGCAATTAAGTTATGAATATAATGGCCCATGAGGAATACAAGTATTTTACGTTCTGCTGCTAGCCAGTGCAAATTTCTTCTGTGAAATCTGAAATTTTCATTGGTGGATACTACTGTAAAATGCTGCGGAAGCTGCTTTTCTTTGGAATTGGAAGAAACACATGGTGGCATGATGGGTTTGATGTCTTCCGCAGGCTGATGTTGAAGATACTTGCTGGTAGAACACATGTGCTGCTTGAAGCCGGCTGTGCTAAATCACAAAGACCACAGCATAGCAGCTGATGATGGAGATGTTGGTGCAGCACAGGCTCTACGCGATTCGTGTTCAAAGGCAAACGATTTCGATTTAATAATCGGCAATCAAATTTAAAACTTGAAACTTTAAAGAAAATAAAATGTTTTCTGCAACTAAAAATAATTTGGAGTGTTGTGTTTAATTTTTTAATTAAATAACTAAACCAAAACAGTCACAAGGATCTGAGAGAAAGAGAGAGAGAATGAGAGAGAGAGAGAAAGAATGAAAGAGAATGAGAGAGAGAAAAGAGAGTGAAATGCTGAGAGGTGGGGGGGGATAGAGAAATGATCTCTCGGACGAACGCTCTCACGCATGCACACACACACACACACACACACACATACACACACACGCACACACACACACACACACACACAAACACACACACACACACACGCGCGCGCGCACACACACAGAGAGCTAAGGAAAGAGGGATACACATATCCTCAAGCTACCCGTATCAACGCTGCGCGACACCCATGCAGCGAGGCTTACGTTATCGCTAACCATAATGACATTAAGCGCTTGTTCCAAGGAGGCTCACAATACATGCATCTCTGCTCGTATTGACGTCCATCGAGCGTCGGCGTCTCTTTTGCCTGAATAGATGGCGTATGTCGACACACGGATGCCCCGGTTCCTCTCTATTTGCAGTGGGACATGCTGTGGGGTATATTCTTAGCCCCAACCTCTCGCTATTGACGCAGATAGCAAACCTGTTTTTCAGGTTCCAGAGTTTGAAAGCAACCTGTCACACCAGCCAGTCAGAATATTCAAAATTAAGCGACAGTTCGTGAGGTCCTTTAGAGGGAAAACGATCAATACGTGTTTTTGTTTGTACCAGAATTTGTTTGAAAATATCTTTTGTTTAAAGGGTGGGGCAGGGGGTGGGTGGGTTGGAGGGAACGGGGTGTTTCACGGCGCGCTGATCGTCAAATGCACTAAACGCAACATGGCTGAAAGGCTGAGTGAGTCAGGAATCCATTTATCCGGGCTCTGGATCGATAGCAAAGGCGTTCCCATTGCACTTCGTTTGCGTCGAGCAGGAGCAGACTTCTACTTCATAAAACTAAACGTCCACAACGCGCACTGCCTCCCTCTGCCTGAGGCAAAGCGGATGCAGATATACCATCGCAGTGGTGCTGCACGGCGATCGTTTCTGCCGAGGTTTTTTACATTGATTTTATGCAAGCAGTATTAAGCTCATGCATCCAGCAACGTGTAAGATCTTGTTCAACAGAGGCTGAGCCAGACTTGCCCTACCTCTACAAAAATCGATCGCCAGCGCGAAGTCCACAGACAGCTTCTTCCATGACAACCCAAGCGAGACCTACATTGGCGCTACGCGGTTCGATTTTCAATTTCTGCCAGGGCGAGACGCTCACAACGTAAATGCTTTATTTGATTCGGCACCCAGCCCTTTTT
>JAWQFJ010002806.1:32500-54715 GCA_034096865.1 Theodoxus fluviatilis
AACCCTGCTTAATATTCACCTCGTGAGACAGCACAGAGGTCAGTTTGACTTTCTTTTCTACATCAAGTGCACAGAAAGAAATTTCGAGAGTTTATAACAAGATGAGCAAAATTACTTCCAGATTAAAGTGGGCCTTTGACAGCTGTAAGGTACGGATCAAGGGAGAGCTGGACAGCCTTACTTTCAGAGGACGGCGAGAACATATTAAGAAATACAGGACAGCATACAAGAGAAGCGGCATATTTAACAACAACTCTGACATACTTAAACCTAGGCGGACTTACAGCTTGTCTTTTGTTGATGTGCCACACAGAATCCGTGCTGAGTTTCTGTTGGAACCGAAGAACATGATTCCTTTATCCGTAACGGTGCTGCTTCCTGTTTGACAGAAAATCCGTCCTGGAGCTTCGTCATCGTTTTTCATTACCCTGAGTATCGAACCCAAAGTTTCAAAGGTCTCACATATTTCGTCTCTGTGTGCTTTCAGATCCCGCAGTCCTTCCATCTGCAATAGAGAAGTTCCACATCACAGCAGCAACACCAATAGGATACAATTCATTTAAGGTTGTAGTAAGAGAGACTCCCTCTATTCGGGTGTGTATCAGTGAAGGGGGAGGGCTTACATGCCGTTCTTAACCAGAGGAACTCTCCTCTCAAGAACTTATCCAGAGAACATGAAAATATCTCGTGCCGGGAGTTGTCTGCCCGAACCATGCAGTTACACGAGAAACTGCGTAGTATCATTTCTCTATGTGGCCCGACTTTCCACCGTATTCGACTTCCACCCACATATTGATTTTAATGTTCTAGCAACTTTAATGAACCATTGAAGTTTTCTTCATAGTGCTTTGAGAAATTCATGCTGCTGTTCATTACGATCTCTTCGTATGTGCGTCAGTAGCCTAATCTTCCAAATGAGCGTTTTGCATGCGAGCCAAGGGTTAAGTGGCGGTTTGTCCGCCCTGCCAGAGCATGTCCTGAAAACACGTCGTACACTTCAAACCTGGCTCGTGAGGGGAGAATTCGCTCGGTTAAGAACGGCCTTAAAGTATCACGGTGTTTCGAGTCAAGCTTAAAATACATTATGTTTTATTTGACTGCAAGATGCCGCTGTTAGAGGTATACCGTGTTGAAAATGAGTTATCACACTATCGTAATAGGTAAACTACATATTAATCTGAAGAAAAAAGCCCAAATCGCCTTTACCACTGCATTGAACAAATAGCCATCACATGAACCTCAGGGAAACATATCAATCACCATTACGCGTTTTTTTTATTTTTAAGAGTTGCAGTATTATGAATCAATTGTTGGAAAGAGGTTTTTGAAATGATGGTGTATGTTATACATTGTTACTTGCCTATTTCACCTTTTTCATTCATTTGCATATCCCCTTTTCGTAGTGGTCCTGATAATATGATAAACCTGTGTGGGGAAAAAGATCAAAGAAACGACTCATATTTTGCTAAACCAGCACTAGAAGTAGTATATTTCCGATGTCAAGTTAACCTGAACCAAGACAACTAGACCCCCAAAAGCATGGAATGGTTTACCTGGATTTCTCTCTCGGTGGACTTGTTGACATCTCTCTGTCCAGCCATGTAAGCACCAAGACCCAGGGCAGTACAAGCTGCTCTTTCGATGCTTTGGCATTTTGCTGCCGTCATGATGAGACGACTGTCAGGGTAGGTCTTCCTTGCTTCCTGCACAGCGGCCTTGGCGGCGATGCCCCAGCCTGTCTCCTCCTGGTCCACAATGACTGGTATGATGCTGATAGCGCCCCTTGCAAAAGGCTGGATGGATGCAGTGAGAGCAGCTGCGAGTTCACATCCATAGCCTTCCAGTTCGCTCGAAGTCTTGCCATGGTTTTCTTTCGTGGATATGAGAAGCAGTGGGGGATCTTTGTCAGAAAGATGGAGGCTCTCTTGCAGTATGATGCTGGGTTGTTCTGTCTTGAACCTCAGGTTGAACAAGGCTTTGAGAGATTTGGCGCTGGAATCTCTCTTTCTCCAAGGTTTGGAATGTGCCATTTTCTAAGTCTGGTCAGACACTGACATTTGTTTACTTAAACAGGGGAGGCATACCTGGAAAAAAAGAGGAGGTCCATGGTGATGAAGAATTCTTAAATGCCAAATCATGTAAGAAACCCACCCACCCACCCGAAATGGTAAGAAGAAAATTGGCAGACACCCTTTCAACCATATTGTTGTTATATGACTACCAGATTCTAGCAACATATAAAAATGTTCTTACGTAATAAAAGAGAAAGCTGTTAAAAGAGTAATACATACAGCTGATGCTGCTGCCTATGGACACACACACACACACACAGGCACAGACACACACACACACCACCACCCCTACACACACACACTTACACACACACACACACACAGGCACCAACACACACACACACCACCACCACTACACACACACACTTACACACACACTTACACACACACACAGGCACCAACACACACACACACACACCACCACCCCTACACACACACACACACTTACACACACACACACACACAGGCACCAGCACACACACACATACACACACACACACAGGCACACAGGCACCTACACACACATACACACACACACACACACACACACACACGCCCTCTTCAGCTATACAAGTTCTTCGCTCGTTAGTCAACTTAATTCTCAGCCTTTATTGTCTGTGATACGACGCGCTGCTTTTTTTAGTTAATCGCCAGAGACGTTGGACACAAGGGACATAATACATAGTTGAGAACATCGTCTCGGAGCAAACGCCGAGCATTACTTTTATATTTGAAAGAAAGCTGGGGAGTAGCGAAAACCAGAGAGGTGCCTGTAGCTATGGAAGCCTACATATGCTATGCAATAAAACTGCCTAGATGGTCGACGGGGGAAGAATCGGAAATGCAGACGCTAACCATTGCAATCCGTCCAACTTGTGCCAGTATAAGTAATCACAATCATAGTTGATCGAAATAAGGTAGCCCTTTCACAGTGCAGTCGTTCCAGAAGTGTGTACTGTTTGGCTCAGTTTTGGATCATGTACATCATATAGGCATTTTTAAGGCAAAACGTCTGTTTTCCTTCGGGGGGGGGGGGGGGGGGGATGGAGGGATGTGTGCGTTAAAGGTAAATGTTATGGGTACATTTGTCTACCATTAAGTCACTAACAAATTACTTATGTGAGGTACATGTATCTCTTGTTAAAGGTCACTTTACCTAATATTGCTTATCCTGATTAAACGGTACATAGTGTCCATCAATGATTCACAGCGATTAGGTATGGTATCACTTGTATAGGATAATATATTAATTACCATTCAATGTTTTATCATTTACTCTCTCTCTCTCTCTCTCTGAGTCTCTCTCTCTCTCTCTGAGTCTCTCTCTCTCTCTCTCTCTCTCTCTCTGGGTCTCTCTCTCTCTCTCTGGTCTCTCTCTCTCTCTCTCTCTCTCTCTCTCTCTCTCTCTCTCTCTCTCTAACACACACACACGCACACGCACACAGAACATCACACACACACTGAACATCACACTCACACAGAACATCACACACACACACACATACACACACACACACACACACACGCACACACACACACACACACACACACACACACACTCACACATGCTGCACACCTTCATTTGTATATGTTCATATTAAACACACACACACACACACACACACACACACACACACACACACACACACACACACAGACACACACACTCACTCACTCACTCACTCACTCACTCACTCACTCACTCACACACACACAATATCACACACACACACTCACACACACACACGCGCGCGCGCGCCCCGCGCGCGCTCACACACACACACACACACACACTCACACGCACACACAATATCATACACACATAAACACACACACTCACACATGCTTACACATCTTCATTTGTATATTCTCAGAAATGACATATATTTGTTGATTGTCCGGTATTTTCCAATACCACTAAATATCAATGATTCTATTGCAAGGTTCTGATAGCTATCCTGCAGTTGAAGATGTCTTAACAATATTTATAAAAACCGCTGGCGCTGAACCTCCAGGTTTTGGAGAAGAAAAAAAGAAGATCGGGTTCGAACCCGCAGCCTCCGAGAAAAGAGGAGGAAAAAACGCACACACACACAAACACAAAAAACCAGGTGGGTTCGAACCCACAACCCCTCGAAAAAAAGTTTCAGTGTAGAATCGAACCTGGTCATGCATGACCAAGAGCCCAATGCTCTACCAACTGTGCCATTGTAAACTTGTAGGTATGTGAAGCATTTATAACGACCTTGTCATAAACCGTCGTGGTTCGTATTTTGCACTGTAAATTGTAGAAAAATGGATGATAGCATGAACTGTTTGGTATTTCATACGGATCTAACCCATCAACGTCAATATTCTTTTCGTAGTATCGCATTTTGGCGCCTGCTGGTAGAGGTTCAACATATATCGAAGCGTTTTGCTGAAGTAGGAAAGATAACTCGGTTTGACTCGATGTCATTACGCTGAAATGGTCGTTGTCCCCAACATTTCCGGGTCAGGGATTGATTAAATCATCATATTTTTGTGACACTGAGACCAGACCATCAAAACAATTAGCACTAGGCCTTGAATCAAATCGTCGTACGAGATCTTACGTTGACTGCAAATGTACAACAGTGCCGCGTGATTGTGTCGACATTCAGTTAGTTCGCTGGGCCCCTATTCACAACGGCGATTTATCTTTTTAACACTCGATTTATCCCCTATCCCCGCGTTATCTTGATCGGTTAGATAAGGTACGCTCGTCAGAGGATCCTAGGTTGCGCTTTGCTATATATACTGCTTTCTTTGTCGTCTCTTCGATTCTCTTAGATCGTAGATGACGTCATGAGATTACGTCAAAGCGGAACAGGCAGTTGGAATCGTCTGAGTTTAGAGACAAGGGTAGTGAATTAGGCAGTACAGTAGTCGCCGCTTATTAAAAACACATTGGGACCGAACAAAAGTGTTTTTAATAAGCGGCGTTTTTATTAACCGTTTGCTTGTTGAACATGTCCATCAGTAACGAAGTAAATCCGGACCTTACCAACTGTATTTAAAAAACGGCTGTTTTTATTAACCGCGTGTTTTATAAGCGGCGACTACTGTATTGCCTTTCTTACTTACATTCAGCCCTTGAGGCAAAATATTCAAATGTGGTAAGAGTGAGAGAGAGAGAGAGAGAGAGAGAGAGAGAGAGAGAGAGAGACAGAGAGAGAGAGAGACAGAGACAGAGAGAGAGAGACAGAGAGAGAGAGAGACAGAGAGAGAGACAGAGACAGAGAGAGAGACAGAGAGAGACAGAGAGAGACAGAGAGAGAGACAGAGAGACAGAGAGAGAGACAGAGTGAGAGAGAGGGGGGGGGGGAGGGGAGCTGGGAAAAGGGGAGGAAGGGAAGAGAGAATGAGAGTAAGAGGGTGGGTGGGAGAGAGAGAGAGAGAGAGAGAGAGAGAGAGAGAGAGACAGGAGAGTCAGAGAGAGAGACAGAGAGAGAGTGAGAGTAGCCATAAGTACTGATCAAAAGATCAGATAAGGGCCTTGCGGCCTAAGACATCTGAGGACATATCTATCTAAATCATTCTCTGTCCTCGCAAATGACGTCACGAATTCTATTCTATTCTATTCTATTCACCCCTCCTTCAAAAATCTCCTCGCAAATGACGTCACGTTATACGACGTCAAATGATCACGTCACAAATTTTGCAAAATGGAGTCTGTTGAATCGTTTTCAATGAAACACCAAAATGTAAAAAAGTCACTTTCTTTTCAAACCTCGATTCTGAAAATTTGATAATATTGAATGGGACCTAACTTCCAGTCAGTGTGCAAAATCTCAAGGAAATCCGTCCAGTAGTTTTTGAGATATAGGCCGTGGAGACGGGACAGACAGACAGACACACACACACACACACACAGGCAGATAAAGTCTGTAGGACCTCCAGTAAACCTGGAGGGATAAACTGTTTATTCTGTTTTCACCATGGATTGTCGGGCAGTCAAAGATTTACTCTGTTTCTGTGTGTCTGTGTGTTTGTCTGTCTGTGTGTGTGTCTGTGTGTGTGTGTGTGTGTGTGTGTGTGTGTCTGTATGTTTGTCTGTGTGTGTGTGTCTGTCTGTCTGTCTGTGTGTATGTCTGTCTGTCTGTGTGTGTGTGTGTGTGTCTGTCTGTATGTATGTCTGTCTGTGTGCCTGTCTGTGTGTCTGTCTGTGTGTGTGTCTGTCTGTGTGTGTGTCTGTCTGTCTGTCTGTGTGTCTGTCTGTGTGTCTGTCTGTCTGTCTGTCTGTCTGTCTCTCTCTCTCTCTCTTTCTGTCTGTTTCCTTATCTGCCTATCCCTCTATATGTATCTGCCTCTGTCCTCCCTCTATCTCTCTCTCTGCCCCCCTCTCTCTCTCTCTCTCTCTCTCTCTCTCTCTCTCTCCCACCCTCCCTCTTACTGGAATCACGCATCAAGCATCAACATAAGTCATTCTCGATCACACCAACACAAGGCACATCAAAATATTCGGTATTACCAACCATACTATGTTTTTAAAAACTAACATTCACATTATGCCAAAGGAAGTAACACGGAATTCGATTACAACGGAGAGCTTACCTCGTAGGCTAATGCGAAGAAATGACGCCCGGACAGGTAGACCTACTCTGGTGTAACTGTCGGGCTGGGCATGCAAACAAAGTGACGTGACACTGCGCATGCGTGTGCATGCTTGAATCGACCGGCTGGGCTCCAACAGGGTAAGTTTAACGTGTGAATTCTACGCCACCTGCCGCTACTGTTGGAGATATCAATCAATACATTGAGTTTCAGCCTGCTATATTGATTGCAGGTCCTTCATGACATCATGCTTTTCGATTCAGTGCTCGGCATTTTCTTTTCATTACAGCGGAAGCCAGCCATGCAGTGTGGGTGACGATGCAATCCTTGCATATTTTTGGTGTGCACAACACCCATCGTCACTGTGCAAGTTCTAATAAGAGAAACGTCCTGTATTAGTTAGTCTCAGTGACTTGCGTTGCAACTGCTGCATCAGACATTGATGTGGCAACGCCAGACAAGACAGAAAGGTGGCTGATGAGCGACGACTCATAGAAACTGCCCGTCGAGCTCGGCACAGGTTGGGCGAACCGGCTCATGTCACACCTCGACAGCTGGCGTGTACTTCGTTTGCAATCGCCGGTGTGTGTTCACTTGGACTTCAGACAAGACAGAAAGCATGGTAAGTTGCAGAAATGTGTTTTTATTTGCGTGTATGAAATGTGTCACACTAGAACACATTCCGGCTGAGTCCAAATGATTAGTAATAAGTAAAGTGTTGCCTGCCTTTGCACCACCAAGTCAGCTGGTGAGGTCTGTGACAGCATAGTAATGTTGTTCATTTGGTCGAATTTGAACAGTAAAATTGTGGGGTTTTTATATCTTGCGCACTTTATCTTACATATGTGACCACCGTAGTGTTTTGACTTGAAGATACCTACTTACCTACTTGCCAATCTACCTTCCTAGATACCCTGCCTACAACGTCACTTACCCAATTATATAAACGATATATTTCACTAAACCTTTGGGTGAATGAAATTAATTGATTGGTGTCAGTGGTGTTATACATCTTTAGAAAAATTATTCTCTACTACCAAAACCTGTTTTTGCGCAGTTTATAGCGCCTCTTCCACGAAGTATAACAACCTGAGGCCTGAGAGCTTTCTTACATCAAATTATGTGTCTCAACGCAATTTCGTCCATGGTTAATAAAGCAAAAGTTCATAATCCAATCTCCCTTGAAAGCACACTTTTCTGAGGAGATCGTGATCACCTTTACTACAGCTGCGAATTTCCGATGTCAACACATGTCGGTTTTGGTTAGACGAAATCCAATATAATTCAAAAGTAGTTTTCTCACTTACACCTTGAAATGGAGAAAGTTTTTGTCCGAAAATAAAGCTCACCATAGTCCCAAAGCATTCACACTTTAGAAACAAGTCGTTGAATTGGAAAAGGGAAAGGACGTTCCTAAAAGTTCAAAAAAGGTGTGGTTGCCGGGGTCGGACTGACAACAGTAAAAAAGACAAGTCGTGACAATAATTCCTGAAAATGGCGACGTTTTTATCTCGTATCAGTGACTGGTGGGAAAAGAGGGAAACACTTCTGTCAAAGGAGCCGATATTTGCATGCACATGCAGAACAAATCTTTTTATGAAATATTAGCACTGGGTCATCCAAATTGTGCATGTGAAATGCAGATAAGTAAACAAATCTAACCTAAACAAATCTGATTTGATTAGGTTTAAAATAATTAAATAATGTTGCTTGCTAAAATCTAAGAAAACGTGTAATTCTTATGAACATTGAAGAGACGTGGAAGTAGACCCCCCTTTTTATTCGGCCCAAGGTCTGCGGAACATAATCCCGGAAAGACCGAATTTTGTGACCGGTCCTTCCAAACTGAGGCACTTTGATACTTCGATCAAATCAAAATTATTCAAAGGAGATCACTTCAGCAATTTTGATATTTTACCTTGATCCAGAGAGCTAAAGTACTCCTGCCCATACTCTAAGAGTTTCAGATTTCAAATATGCCGCTAAACGATGATTTTTGACGTCTTTAGGTAGGCACTGCAATTTCAGTGTAGGACAATTTCTCCGGTTGCAGAACATCGCATCTCATCATCATTTCACTGCTGTCGCACTCTCGAACAGATCAGTCGAGTATATGGTTACAGGCAACGGGCTCTTAAATCTCACTTCCAGAAATGCTTTCCAAAATACATTTATAAGGAATGTTTGATACAAAAGAACATATACACTTTGATTGAAAATGTTTTGCATATGCTTGAGACTTAAAAACTTATTAAAATGTAACTGTTGAGTTGCATGTTTTACTGTTTGGCTTCGTCATTGCATTTGTCTTCAGAAACATCAGCATGTGCATAAATGTTCTGTGCAATCTCTTTTTAGTCTCATTCTCTTTTCTTTTCTTTTCTTTTTTATAATTGAGAGCACCGAATAAGCTGTAGGATATATATTGTATGTGTGTCTTGACGCAAAAAGCACAGTTGAAAATAATCATACATGTATTTGGTTTTTAATTTCTAATTTGTGTTGTCGTCACATTGTCCAACTTTTTCGTAAATGATTTTGGATAAAACATTTTCCCTCCGATGGCGACTTTTTCAACATTTCCCCTATTTAAAAAACACACCGTAAGACAGGATACTGTAATGCCTCTTGCAAGCCTTAATACCCAATAATTTTCGGGGTAAAATCCTTACTAAATGTCCACATAGTAGGGTTGTAAAACGTTTTGGAATCATATTATACATACATGTATATGTACGAAAGGAGTTAACAAATATAACTTGCCTGGACAATGGGTGTTTCTTAGAGGCATAGATGATATATGGAAATCAAATATAAGTAGAGCAATGGTTATGAATTAATGGGAAAGCTCTGACGTTGAAATAATAACTGTTGAAATATTTTTCAAACTATCAATGCCTCCCGCCCCCCCCCCCCCCCAAAAAAAAAAAAAAAATAAATAAATAAATAATAATAATAATAATAATCCTTATGACCGAACGCAGCCAAAAGCAAAATAACAAACAAAAAGGTGATATACATCAGTTTTCTGCATTTGTGAACTCTTTATGTCCTCTCGCTCTGCTGACCTGCATCATCATCCCACGTTTGGATATTCTCAGCTTGGGTAGGGTTTCCTCATACACAGTCACATCTGTCCATACGCGCACCAACAGCCGCATTTTCGGTGCCGAAATTACAGAAACGAAACGTGCTATCTTGAATCAATGGGAAAATGGACATGTACAATAGAAAGTCAAAGCTCAAATAATTTGTTTTTAATTTTTACTTCTGTTTTAAGAACTGCCTAATACACGAACACTGTTTATTGTGGAGGACACTAAAATCAATGCAAAAAAATCTGATGACGGGTTGGACAAACTGTTTCAAAATGATTATAACGGGGGAAATGTATAGAATTACTTTGATTGATGATGTAAGTTTGGAAATAAAACTATCACTATTGGAGAACAGCAGACATTGTACATCTGTCGAACAATATATAGAAGGTTTGGTACATGTCACATATTGACTTTTATTGTTATTTTATAAAACACGGTTGTTTATCCTTATTCAACAATTGTGTGCTGCAGAGTGCTGAGCAAGCCAAAAGTTGAAATTCACTTTACAACAAAGAGCCTCCATACACACACACACACACACACACACACACACACACACACACACACACACACACTCACACACACACGCACGCACACGTAAACACACAAATCACACACACACACACGCACGCACGCGCGAACACACACACACACACACACACACACGCAGACACTCACACACACACACACACAAACACACACACACACACACACATGCACACACACACACACACACACAAACACACACACAAACACACACACACACACACGCACACACACGCACACACACACACACACGCACGCACGCACGCACGCACGCACGCACGCACACGCCACATTCCAAGAGCTCTTACATGTATATTGTGTACAACAAACTTTCCTGGTGGGTATTTTTCCTACGCTCTAGTTCTGGTTTCTCATGTCACTTCCCTGTAGCGCTAGTCAGAGCTGTGACTGACTGTACAGCTGCTGCTTGTAGGCACAGCCGTCTCCTCTGGCAGTTATTACCATCGGCCTCCCCACCCCGTCCTGGATCTTTTCTGTTTGCCCGGCAATCTGTCCTCCTCCCCCTCCTCTCTCTCTCTCTCTCTCTCTCTCTTCTCTCTCTCTCTCTCTCTCTTCTCTCTCTCTCTCTCTCTCTCTCTCCCCTCTTTCTCTCTCTTTCTCTCGCTCTCCCTCCCTCTCCCTCCCTCTCCCTCCCTCCCGTCCCTCCCCTCTCTCTCTCTCTCTCTCTCTCTCTCTCTCTCTCTCTCTCTCTCTCTCTCTCTCTCTGTGTATGTGTGTGTCTCTCTCTGTCACTCTAGATGACTGTGGAGCCTGCGTAGTATTGAAACAAAGGTGTTTACAAACATGTTTAATGCACAAATCCAATCAACCCTTTTGTGTGCGTCGGAAATATGGGTCTCACAAAAAGTCCCAAAGTGCAGAGAATTCACACTTTTATATGCAAAAAGTTCTTGGGACTAGACTGGAGAACTCCAAATCACATGATCTATGGGGATCTTGGGCGCTACCCAATTTCAGTAAATAGTAGTATCAGAGTCATAAAGTATTGGCTGAAATTATGCAAAATGGGAGAAAGTAGACTCCCAAAGCAAGCGCTAATGATGCTTCTGAACTCCCACATTAAAGAAGGTCGAAACTGGACAGAAAAGGTGAAGTGCTGTTTGTTTCAACTCGGCTTCGGATATGTGTGGATGAACGGACAAGTTGTAGACGAGAAACGTTTCACGCTACAACTAAAACAGAGGATGAAAGATTGTTCTCTCCAAGGCTGGAGTGGTAAAAATATGGTTTTCATCTATTAAGCAAAGTTTTGGTTTAGAAAATTATTTGAACACGTTGGATATTAAAACCTCTTGAGATGTGTTTATTAGATTCCGGTTTGGAATAAATGAACTAGGTGTTAACAAATTGTTTGGAAGTAAACAAGACGTAAAATGTCCATTTTGCGAGGAAAGAGAGAACGAGGAACACTTTCTGTTGTCATGTCCCGCATACCAGCAACTAAGGGAAAATACCTAGAGCGGTACTTAAATAAGAGAAAGTTTGGTAATGTATGTCAATATCTTATGCAGGGAGCTAATGACATAACGACAAGATCAGTATCTATGTACATATACTATGGCTTTAGATCAAAGGAACAAATATTAAAAGAATAGATGATTTTTCTGGGTTGTACAAGCAACTATGACTCAGTTGGTACAAAAATAGGACATTTGTAATTATTGTTCAATATATTATCAACATTTATCAGGCGCTTGATGTAAACATATGTTCACATACATGTATATGCAATGGACCGATGACCTCAATGAAGCAGTTCAGTTCCGTTTCAGTTCTCTCTGTCTCTCTGTCTTTCTGCCTCTCTCTCTCTCTCTCTCTCTCTCTCTCTCTCTCTCACTCTCTCTCTCCCTCTCTCTCTCTCTCTCTCTCTCTCTCACTCTCTCTCTCTCACTCTCTCTCTCACTCTCTCTCTCTCACTCTCTCTCTCTTTCTCTCTCTCTCTGCTCACTGTCTCTCTCTCTCCTCCTCCTCTCTCTCTCTCTCTCTCAGCTCATCTCTCTCCTCTTCTTTTCTCTCTCTCGCACTGCTCTCTCTCTCGTCATGCTTCTCTACTCTCTCTCTCTTCTCTCTCTCTCTCCATCTGTCACTGTCTATCTCTCTCTGTCTGTCTGCTCTATCTCTCTACACTCGCTCACTTTCTCTCTTCTCCTCACTCTCTATCACTCGCTCTCTCTCACTTCTCTCTCACTCTCTCTCACTCTCTCTCTACAGCCTCTCGCTCTCGCTCTCTCTCTCTCTCTCTCCCTCTCTCTCTTCTCAGCTATCTCTCTCACTCCTTCCTCTATCTCTCTCTCTCACATCTCTCACTGTCTCTCTCTCTCCCTCTCACCCCCTCTCTCTCTCTCTCTATCTACTCTCTCTCTCTCTCTCTCTCTCTCTCTCCCTCTCTCTCACTCTCTCTCTCTCTTCCTCCCCCCTCTCTCTCTCTCCTCTCCATCCCTCTCTCCTCTCCCCCCCTCTCTCTCTCCCTCCCTCTCTCTCTCTCTCTCTCTCTCTCTCTCTCTCTCTCTCTCTCTCTCTCTCTCTCTCTCTCTCTCTCTCTGAGATACATGACATAAAGTTAGCTCAAAGATAGCATGACACTGGCATATTGCTATGATTTGTTGACAGTTTTACTAACATTTTTTGTCTGCGGTTAGAGGATTTGAAAGGTTGTCAAGAGTCGAAATATAGAACTTGCAATACATGTGCTGTGTAAAGCGAATGTGGAATGAAAATGTCTGTGGAAAGGATATAAAACAAGAATATAGTATTCGTTTCAAGCGTCAGATGCATGCCGATTATATTTGAGACAAAGCACTCTGACGCTCGTACGAAAGGAACACCATTGACATGATAAAACAGTGTGAGCGAAAAAACTCTGAGCAAGAAGCTTGTTCACAGGGCGTCTGTGTGATTCTCAGTCTGCAGCTGTTTTGCACTGGGTAAAGCTTGTCTGGAAAATTTTGTCACCTCTCTCTCAAAGGTAAAGAAACCTGATCGCTCTCCCCTTGGTTGGGGCTGACTGTGTGCGTGATATCTTCACTGCACCTTGGCGATGGTGGCCGTACCTTGTGCGACAGGGCATGACTCAGCCTAGACGCCCTCGCCCTCCTCTCATTTCAACAAAACAGCTTCGATTTGCAGTCATGAACAGCCACGCGAAAAATGAGTGGCGTGAGTTGCCTTAAGGGCTCTAGTACCACACGACCTGCTATTTACATCTGGGTCTGACTGAAGGGGCTCTCCTTTTTACGAGATAACGCTTCTTAGCACGGCATGCGGTATGTTCAAATCTGCTGTCTGTTAGATAATTTAGCGGTAGATGTTGATAATGAGGATATAGAGAAGGACATGAGTATAGTGTGATTGGTCTGTACATGAGAGATGTGATTAAATGTTATTACTATCAACATATTGAAGTAAAGACATAAACTCTTCAAGATCTCTTAAAGAAACAGAGTTTGTGCTGTCATGCCACAATGGGAAAGTAAACAAATACAAACAAAGTATTTTAAGAAATGGATTCTTTCTCAAGCTTCAGAATTATTTAGTACATAAAAGTGGTTCAATACCGCATTAAGCAGGAAAATGCATGCAATGCTACTAATCTGATGAGTTGGACAAACTATGTATTTCAGAATGTTGATTGACAGCAATGAAAGCCTATTTATTTTGATAACGTTGCAAATCTTGGAAATTAAACCACTACTGTTGGAGAACAGCAAATATGTAAATATGTCGGACAATAGTTTGAAGATTTGGGACAAGCCACATGCAATATTCGTTTTTACACACAGTTGTTGCTCATTATCAAACATGTATGTGGCAGGCACTAACGAGGCAACCAACATTTGAAATCTACAATAAGGAACGTTTATGCTGAGTATCAGGTGTACCAAACTGTAACAGAAAACATGGATTAAAAAAAATCCATGGAAGTAAAAAATATGTCAACAAGCCTATCCGTTTAGGAAAGGAAAAAAAGACTAAAATAAAAGCTGTGCAAGATCTTCAACAGGTAGAAGAGTCTTTGACGAGGACAACATTCTGCAGGCCTAGAACTACAGCTTCATACCTACTCAGTCAGTGTGACCACAAAAGCTGGGTTGTGTTTACGTATGCATCCTAACCAAACAGCTTTAGCCTCCATTGTTTCAAGATAAAAAGTGTCAAATGCGTTGAAATTCTACAGAATGATTACACGTACGAGCTTTTGCTTGCGTACACACGAACACACGCGCGCGTACATACACACCAGAGCACGCACCCCTACACATGCACACCCCAACATACATGTATACGCACACAGAGGCACACGCACAAACACACGTAATCACAAACGCGCACGCACACGCACACACGCAGGTGCGCAAACACATGCACGCATACATGAACGCACACACACACACACAGAAACAAACACATGCACACATAGGAGCGCGCTCGCACACAAGCATGCATGCATAAATTCACACACACACACACACACACACACACACACACACATGCAAACGAGAGATACATGCATGCACCACTCCCAAGCCACCAGCTCCACCCCACAATCTCATCTCACCTCACCCCGCACCCCCACCCCCCGTGCAACTGCACTCAGATTATTTACAAAAATCTTTCCTGGCGTGTATTTCTCCCATGTTCCCGTTCTGGTTTGTCATGTCGCCACTTCCCTGTTTCGCCAGCCTGAGGGTTGGCTGACCTGGGAACTGCTGCCTTGGTAGGCACCCCTCTCCTCTGCCAGATTTACCACCAGCCTTCCCACCTCGTCCCTGATCCTTGCCTGTCTGTCTGTCCGTCCGTCTGTCCGTCCGTCCGTCTGTCTGTCTCTCTATGTGTCTGTCTCTCTGCTTGCTTGCCTGCCTGGCTTCTTGCCTGCCCGGCATCCTGCCTGCCTGGCTTTCTGCCTGCCTGCCTGTCTGTCTGCCTGTCTGCCTGCCTGCCTGCCTGCCTGCCTGCCTGCCTGCCTGCCTGTCTGAAATAAACAAAGCACCCAGATATCATGACACCGGCACATCGGACTTTTGAATGGTTGGCACTCTTACTAACGTGAGCTGTCCGCGTTAAATCATTGGGAATATACTATAGAGCCCAGGTTTGGAACTTGTGATCCTTCGGCTATGAAAAGTGCATATGTCATCAAAATGATTGGGGTGTGGATACCACCAGGCCACGTTAATTCACTTTAGTTTAGTTTAGTTTGTTGATATATGTCTTTCTAACTTTCCGCGTAACTTCGTGCTCTTAGTGATTGTGACGTTCCTTTCGATTTATAACTCCCCAACCGACCAGTTCCTTACAAACAAAACGAGAAAATCACCTGTGCTGTGAAATCGCATCCTAGATGCATTAATAACTCTGCTGTCCCTCCAGTCGCTCATCACGGGGTTGGTGTTGGATTTGCTTTAAAACTTGATCGAGTCAGCTGCGCACCTTGTGACGATAATGTGTTTTTCCACAATAAACTGCTGACATTAGAAACATACAGTGATGTAGAACTGTGCAAGAAATTATTATTTAAACGTCAGGACATCATACACCTGACAGATGAATGAACAGAAGCCACAGTGGTTTTGAATCGAGCGAGGATAGGCCATCATGAGAACACATGCAGGACATAGCTCTACCGCTACGTCACAATCAGGGACCCATCTGATTGGTTGTTTGAGGAAGTGTCTGACAAACATAGAAAATGATAGTGCGTGTTTCTTTTGGGTGGACACTTGACCGAACACCGCTCTTTGGGCTTGCGAGCCCGAGATTTCCCATGGAAATGCCGTAGTTGCCGGAACACTGGCGCGTTTGAGCACGCCCTAAACTTTTTTTTGCGACATACACGCGCGATATTTGCTACGGAAACAGTACGGCTGCCAGAAATGTGACCACGTGTGAGGAGGTATTTCCTCTCCAAATAGAGAGACCTGATCGCTCGTCCCCATGACAGAGCAAAACACTGGGACGAGCTGCTTTGCCTACTAGCTAGCAAGTCATTTCTCGCGAGCTAGCCGAGGCGAGACGAGCAGGATCAAGACCTCTAGGCAACGGTCAATTATCAACTGGGCGGGCGGTGGTCCGAGAGAGAGAACATGGCTGTATCCAGGGGCGAGAGAAGGTGAAGAGGTTGCTATCTGACGAAGTGGCTGACGATAATACAGACATTATTTTTTCGACAATATTTATCCAGAAATAACCTATTGACATACTCCTCAAAATATACACAAAAAACCATTTTCGGATAGTGACACGCACTTTACAGGCACTGGTGTCTGTGAACAGCAACCTAATTATGATGGTTTTAGCCATTTTGAATTTCCCTGCTCGACCCATCTAAGTATGTCCAAAGGCTAATCGACCAAACTTGCGTTTCCTTGCAAGCAAGGAGCACTGGGAAGCGCACTCGCCTCGTGCTTTCCTAGCGTTTATTGCCAATCCTCGAAATATATAGGGCACGCAAGACACCTCTGTTTGCTTAAAACTCCTGACAGCACCTTGGCGATGGTAGCCGCGCCTTTTGCAGGGCACAGAAGCGCAAACGGCCTTGCTTTTCTCTCGCTTCAAAAACAGTTTTGAAATGCACCGATGAACAGCAATGCGATAGAACGAGTGGCGTGGGTTGCTTAATACCCCACGACATGTTATATACGTCTGAGTCAAACTGAAGGACAAGATCACACTGCCCTGCCAAGCATGACATGGGTGGAACTGCTCATATTTGCTATTAGGTTCTTCTTCTTCTTCTCCTCCTCCTCCTCCTCCTCCTCCTCCTCCTCCTCCTCCTCCTCCTCCTCCTCCTCCTCCTCCTCCTCCTCCTCCTCCTCCTCCTCCTCCTCCTCTTCTTCTTTCTTCTTTCTTCTTTCTTCTTTCTTTTTTCTTCTTTCTTCTTTCTTCTTTCTTCTTTCTTCTTTCTTCTTTCTTCTTCGTCTTCTTCGTCTTCTTCTTCGTCTTCTTCTTCTTCTTCTTCTTCTACTACTACTACTACTACTACTACTACTACTACTACTACTACTGCTACTACTTCCACTACTACTACTTCCACTACTACTTCTTCCACTACTACTTCTTCCACTACTACTTCTTCCACTACTACTTCGTTCACTATTACTTCTTCCACTACTATTTCTTCCACTGCTACTACTTCTTATACTAATACTACTGCTAGTACTACTACTGCTAGTACTACTACTGCTAGTACTACTACTACTACTACTACTACTACTACTACTACTACTACTACTACTACTACTACGACGACGACGACGACGACGACTACTACATTTGTTTTTTCAGCATTTCATCAAACCATTTCATTCCTTTGCAGTTTGTGTAACGGCGCAAAATGGCTGGTCCAAACGTGTTTGGGGACGCTCTGCTCTGTAAGTATGCTGGTGCATATTACTAGATCATTTACTTCATTGGAGTATGCAATGGTTTGATCATTTTCTGGATAGATATGTTTAAAACGTTAGTGTTCCCCGGCGCTGATAAGACCGTATGAAATACAGTGGTAATGTAGGTGAGTCACGGGATGCTGTGTTATTTAATAATACTTGTTCCCCTTGCCAAATAAACTATGCATTAATATTTTCTGAACTGAAGTCCTGTGATAAAACAGCCCGCCCACAGTCACTTGTTTCTGGCAGTTGCGGCGTTCGTATGTGCGCAGAATGAGAACATTGTATGTGCAGGCAAGGTGCTGTAACTCATTCAAGACTGACCACTCTCTCTCCAGCAATAATGTATACAGACGATCCTTTTCTAAGCTTTACCAAAACAAAACAGAACAATACACGCCAAAACTATTCATATTAGAACATTTAACTTTTCAGAGTTTATCGTACACAATGATCGACAGCATCTATTTTTCATAGTTCAAATCTTTGATTGGGGACGTTCGTCTTGAATGAATTAACTTGCACCGCCTCTCTCCACCCTGGTGGAGAAACGGGTAGGCCTACATGTACTGTCTTCTGAGGACTGTAATGCTACAGCGTAGCACCATTAACTTTTGTAATCAAAGGTCTTACATAGCCTACAAACACTGATGTGCCATATAAATGCACTCTTCCATTCGTTTGTTCGTTTGTTCGTTCATTCATTTGCTCGTGGAGCCATACATTGCATACAACAATTCTTAATACAAAAAGTGTGTCTGTTACGAGAGAACTTGATACACTACTTCATTTCAGTCGAAAAAAATCCCCAGCACTTCCACTCATGTCGCTGTTCAGGTTTGCGTGCCATGGTATTTTGTTGTATAAACCAATTTTGAATAAATCAATTCAAGGATTTATTATTATTCTTGAGCGTACTTATCGAAGTAATGAACGAAAAAAGAATGTTTTTGAGTGATATTGCTCTGTATGCATCAGCAACACCTCTCAGGCCCTGACCTGTCTCCAAACAATTTACGAAATCCATGTATGCTTGCATTAAACTCGTTATCTGTCGACTAAATCGATAGGAAACGCCGGTGCAACATAATGACAGGGTGTGGGCACTCTAGCTGATGGCACTATATACTCACAACCTAGAGATGTATGTATGTATGTATGTATGTAATTTGGCTCTTATATAGCGCCAATCTCACACCCAAAGGCATGCTCAAGGCGCTCAACACGTTCACCCTTTGAATAAAAGTTTTTAGCTGTGACTTGAAAGTCTTTATTGAAGGAGATTTCCTCGGTCTGTCTGGGATATCGTTCCAGAGTTTTGGTCCAGCATACGAGAATGCTCTCTCCCCAGATCTCTTGGTGTTGTAGCGTGGCACATGGAGTAATGTCTGCGCCGAAGATCTGAGATCCCTCACAGGCTTATAAGTCTTGAGTAGCTCAACCAGATACAGCGGGGCCAAACCATTGACGCACTCAGGGTCGTCTTCCTCTCTCCGTTTACCACATCCTCGTCCTACAAGATTCCTCAAAGCACACCAGCGTAGACTACCTACACGCATTTTACGTCGTGTCCTCTACAGTATGTATTAAAAAAATCACACGTAGTGCAAAAACAATAACACATCACCAAATACATATATCTGACCAGATGCGAAGCTCGGGGTTGCTTTCCCGAAGACTTTGGCAGTGTTTTTGACAGATGCCTGCCAGTGGTCACCACCCTGGCATGTTTTATCTCCACCAGGTTTATATTCATTCACCTCTAGAAATCAGTTAGCTTCGTGTCACTATCTGGAACTGGTGAGCTGGAGAAAGGCACGACAGGAACAGAGAGAGAAATGCCAGAGAGAGAGAGAGAGAGAGAGAGAGAGAGAGAGAGAGAGAGAGAGAGAGAGAGAGAGAGAGAGTGAATCACAAACTGAACTGACAAGTTTATTGTATAGGCCTGTCCGGCATATTACATAATCGTAGAGAACGCTTTTAAGTGGCACGAAACGTATGTACATATGATCAGTACTGGTCACAAGTAATGGGAAGTCGAGCGCGCGTAGACAAACGCGAAACGTCTATGAGAGAGCGAGAGAGAACGAGAGAGAGAGAGAGAGAGAGAGAGAGAGAGAGACAGACAGACAGACAGACAGACAGACAGACAGACAGACAGACAAACCGACAGACAGAGACAGAAAGTCAGAGGCAGAAAGACAGACAGAAAGAAAGAGACAGAAAGTGAGAGACAGAAAGACAGAGATAGACAGAGACAGTGAGACAGAGACAGTGAGAATGAGAGAGAGAGAGAGAGAGAGAGAGAGAGGGGCAGGCAAGCAGGCAAACAGATAGACAGACCGACCGACCGACCGACCGAGGAACGGACGGATGGACGGACGGATGGGCAAACAGGCAGGCAGGCAGACAGACAGACAGACAGACAGACAGACAGACAGACAGACACACACACACACACACACACACACACACACAGACAGACATGCAGACGGACGGACGGACGGACAGACACACAGACAGACACACATACAGACACACAGACAGACACACAGACAGACACACAGACAGACACACAGACAGAGAGACACACAGACAGACAGACAGACAGACAGACAGATACACTAACAGACAGACAGATACACTGACACACAAACAGACAGATAGACAGACAGACAGACAGACAGACAGACAGACAGACAGACACACAGACAGACTGACACTCAGACAGACAGACACACACACAGACAGACACACAGACAGACACACACACACACACAGACAGACACACACACACAGACAGACACACACACACACAGACAGACACACAGACAGACACGCAAACAGACAGACAAACAGACAGACACACAGACAGACAGACAGAAACACACAGACACACAGACAGAAACACACAGACAGAAACTTACAGACACAAACTCACAGACACACACAGACGCACAGACAGACACACAGACAGACACACAGATAGACAGACAGACAGACAGACAGACAGACAGACAGAAACACAGACAGACGGACACAGACAGCAAAAGAGAGAACGAACGAACGAACGAATGTTATTTTACAAGGGTAGTAAATTAGGCAGTAGTGCCTTTCTTACATTCAGCTCTTGAGGTAAAATATTCAAATGTGGTAAAGAGAGAGAGAGAGAGAGAGAGAGAGAGAGAGAGAGAGAGAGAGAGAGAGAGAGAGAGAGAGAGAGAGAGAGGGACACACACAATGACACACAAAGACTCACACACACAAAGACTCACTCACACAAAGACACACACACATGCGCGAGCGCACACAAACACACACGCGCCCGCGCGCGTGCGCACAGACACACACGCACAGACACCCACCCAGAGAGAGAGAGAGAGAGAGAGAGAGAGAGAGAGAGAGAGAGAGAGAGAGAGAGGGAGCTCGTTCCTGCACAAGACAACATTAGAAGTAAATCGAAAAATCATTCTTTGGCCAGTAATGATACACATTGTAGAATAAATATTTATAGGGAGGACTTTTAATGAAAGCATGTTTTCAGGCAAAGAGTGCACCAATGGTCCACAGCCAACTGATGGTTCCCTGCGAATCTGCGTTGAAGCCCAGGTGCTGCAGAACACAGGCTATGCGTGCAGGTCTTTCCTGAGCAGAGTTCTGCAGCTGGTGAGCGCCGCTCGAAACACTGCAGGAGAGAATCCATGGGAAGAGTAAGTTCCATTGAAATGATTGCAATTGGAGGGTGGAATGTTGTCATCACAGATGGCGTCGCAGTCGAGGGAATATTTGTAAATGTTTTCCAAGTCCGCGTGTTATGTTGTCTCATAGTGCATGATGAATTAGCGGCAGTGACAACAAAAGTGTGTATCTGTACGGACCTGCTTGTAGTCAGAGCGAGAATCATAACCTTGGTAGATGTACTGGAAGCGGTAGTGGTAGTTGCACATACAGCAGTATAAGCAGCAGGTGTAGGAGGAATAGAAGCAGAACAGCAGCAGCAGCAGCAGCAGCAGTATGTGCAGTAGAAGCAACAGCAGCAGAAAATGAACAGATAGTACTATTTGTAATGGTAGTGATGGTGGTAGCAGCAGCAGCAACAGCTGCAGCAGTTGTTGTAGAAGTAGTAGTAGTAGTAGTAGCAGTTGTAGTAGTAGAAGTAGTAGTAGTAGTAGTAGTAGTAGTAGTAGTAGTAGTAGTAGTAGTAGTAGTAGTAGTAGTAGTAGCAGTACTATGTTGTATGTTGTTTGTTGTATGTTGTATGTTGTTTGTTGTATGTTGTTTGTTGTATGTTGTTTGTTGTTTGTTGTTCGTTGTTTGTTCTGCTGTTGCTGCTGCAGTTGCTGCTGCTGCTGTTGCTGCTGTTGTAATAATAGGAGTAGTAGTAGTGGTGATAGTAGTTCTAGTGTTAGTGGTAGTAGTAGTAGTAGTAGTAGTAGTAGTAGTAGTAGTAGTAGTAGTAGTAGTAGTAGTAGTAGTAGTTGTTGTTGTTGTTGTAATAGGAGTAGAACGAACGAA